>JAMQGT020014591.1:0-135171 GCA_024447675.2 Pterophyllum scalare | reverse complement strand
GGTGCTGTAACATTGTACTTCGTTCAGTTACGTATTGCTGCAGCTCCCATCGCTGAAGGCTTAGAATTGGGTTGTCAGATACAGACTTGAAGGAGTAGCTGAGGGGCCTCGAGCAGGCCATTATCAGACTGGCAGCTGCTGATAACTGCCACCAGACAAAACAGGACCGTGAAATATTATTCCCCTCCTCTCAGCCCCCACCCCCATTTTCACATCGTCCAGTGCACAAAACCTTTGCCACCATTCCTGCAGCACACTGACTAAATGTGCTTTGCCAAGCTTCCCTTTGATGTGACATCACCTTGTTAAAGCTCTGTTTTAGTCCAAAACGTTGATGACAAAGTCCGGACATTTGAAGAACAAATGCTACCTCTTACAGTTGGTTTCAAAACCACATCCAGTAAAATTCAGACAGTATTATGCAATTTAATGTCTGTGAAAAGCTCGCTGCCACAGAATTCAGTTCCACAGAAGTAGCAGAAAGATTACTTGTGCCCATCCCATGATGTGATAGCCAGTTGTGGACAGAGATGATGGAAAGACGTAACAACATTTTTATTTAAAAACAAAAACAAAAAGCATCATCTCAGAATCAACAACTTATACGATCAAAAATAATGTAGGTGTTACCGTACATACTTTGGTGACTTTCCTGCATTTGATCATGATTTAAAAATGGTTTAGAGATCTGTGTCTGTGGTTAGATTAGATTTTTTTTACACCACTAAGTTAGATTTTAATGATCTTCTGCCTTTGGTGGTTGTAGACTACACTATTTGTTGTGACTCAGCCCCCCCCCCCCCAACTCATATTTCTGTTGCCACTGTTGCATCCAAAATCTCTTCATATTTTCTTTCCCGCTTAGACTCTTCAATCCATTCATTCTAAAAATTTAAAAAGCTTCCATTTAAAAAAAGAATTGTAGTACCTGAATAATTAATAGCTATTCCAGTAAACATATCACGTCTTTTCCCTGAACTCTGACTTTCACACCATTAAAGGGGCTCCTTGAGAGTGTTGCCTGTTGGCCTGAGAACAAAGAATATCTTAGCCGTACATAAATGTATGGCAAGTTGATACTCTATGTTAGCAATGGTGCTGACAAAGGGATTCAGTTTTGATAGATAAAAGGACACAAAAACTTGAAAGGTATTCAAGGTAAAGGAACACATCAGCTGTTGATGGGCATGGCTTGCATACATGCTGTATCTCTCATTAGTGGTCAAAGTTGCTATCAGAGAAAAGTAGTAAGATCTTACATCTAAACCAAATTCAACCACGATGCTCTGACTCCAACATTCATTATCCCTGGATATGAAGTTAATTGAACAAAATGTTCCCTTATCTTTAATTTAAAATGAATTGGGTTAGAAGAACTAAAGGAGCCGATAAGCTCTGAATGTGACCTTTCCTCTTCCCATCGCCACAGCTATCCTCTCTTTCTGCCCACAGCATGACTTTTAAACAGTAATAGGAACAAAAATCATTATGATACAACAGAAGTCTAAAGAATATAGTATTGTTGTGACCGAGCAGTTCTCCAGGAGATATTCTAGACCCCATTTCCACACCTGATGGGAGAGGTGCTGGTCTGTGAAAATTCAAAAAAACTCTGCACATTTTGTTTTTAAAATCTTCCTGAAGCTGCATATGCAGTCAGTTTCTAGAACACAGAAGGGCCCAGAATGCACTGCGCAGACCTAGCAGAGATTCTTCCTTTCCCTACCCTTGGCCACATTCCCACATCCCCTGGCCCCTACATCTACATGAGAACTTGTAGTAATTTTCCCCTTAGATTCACAAAATGACAGATGACTTTCCCACCAACCTGATACCCTCACTTACCAGTTAATCACCTGGATTTCACCACCCACTTACTCTGGTTAGTTTTCCCAATAGCACAATCAATAAATTTGAGCCCATTTCACTGCATTCCAGCTGCTATTTAACTTAACTTAAACCTTTCTGCTTTTCTACATACAAGCCTTTAAATCTATCGTTAAGTCGGTGAATTGATCTTGCGAGCTTCGAGTGTGCCCTCTAATGTATATAATAAAATAATTGTCAAGATATACAAAGATTTTACCATCATAAAGATTTACCTGTATATAATCTTTTTGACTTTCATCTAATGTAATCATATTTTGATGATGTGGAAAATATTTATACTAAGATTTAAATTTGGTATATATCTGATACATATTAAAGGTTCAGATTGTATGTTGATTCCTCAAGCAAAACTCTCCCTCTTTTTTTGATTGCTTCAACAAATGATAATGTATAAATATATACAGGATGAGAGGATAAAGCATAAAAAAGGGGAAAAAAAAGAAAAGAATCAACTGCACAGTCACCCCTTAATAGCCAATACAAATCAGTTAATTATTTTTTTTAACAAGCTAATTTAGCTTTTGTTGACACCACTGTTTGCTCTGTGAAGAAATGATGTCAAAGTTAGTGGTGCTTTCATTTCTCTTTTTAAAGAGGAAAAAATTCTGCAAAGACAGTTAAAACAAATTGGAATACCAATCATAATTACCTTTATCTCCGTGTCTCTGTGTGAGAGGAGCACAAGAACTCAATTTTGAGAATGAAAATAGAGACGTGAGCGAGATGTTACTACCACGCAGAGAAACAGAGTTACACATGTAGCCTAAAAGCCTTGGCTCTAAAAGACCTTCCCCGAACTTTTTGCGTGTGATAACACTGAAAACAATCACAAAGGACTGTGGCTGTTTTGAAAAATAATTTAAGATGGAATTATTAAAATTGTATCTAGGGAACAACATCAGATCATCAGCTTGGAGAGGGACAGAGTACATGGAGGCACTTAAATAGCAATTACTGTCAGCAGCACTCCTCTGGTGATGCTGTTGAAGATTTGTAACTCCTTTTCTGATGAGGTCAGGTCCTTATTATAATTAGTTGTTTCAATTAAGTATACACAGCTGCAGTGCAATAACAGGAATAGTATAATAGAAATTATTAGAGGTGCACTTCAAAATCAGCAGGGACAAAAATCTCAGTTTTATTAATTCTCTGAATCAGACACATAGTCGGGACAGAATTAAAATGATTTGCCTCATTAAAGACTCAATAATGGGGAAATCAGCAGCATAATTCTGAACTGCTCTGTCATCTGATTTTAATGACATCTCAAACATGAGAAATGGCAAAGATCCAGATAAGCTGTGTTGCAAATTATTTAGTAGCATTTGGGTCCAGGCTGTACTGTAAGTTGTCGTTCCAGTTATCCAAATTATAAACCGCAGGAAACAAATTTACAACCATAGACAGCAAATCATCTACTAAACCACAACTATCTGCTTTAAACGGCCCATAGACATATTCACACCTTAAATGATCTTTTCTGACTGCTTAGGCAAAAGGAAAAAAATATGTAAATTAGCTCAACAAAAGTGTGTGATCAAACACCTCTCTCTATGATATAAATAGCTTGTGTCATCTAATTCTCCTTTTTATTTTGGAATTTGTACATTTTTAAAATCTTATCAGAAGTAGATGTATTTTGAGTTCATTATGGCATCTTACATTGTAATTCATTATATGTGGGAAAACATAACTGGATATAGTGATTTGTTGTTAGCTCCTGTCACATAGCTGATATTTATGTTATGACTAAAAATAAGTTCAGGTTTCAGTGATGAAGGAATGATGATGATCTAATCCTAATCCTAAAGCCTTGCAAATACAGATCACTGGACATACGATGGCTGAATAGTCATTCTGAGAAACCACAAAAAAAAAAAAAAAAAAAAAAAATCAGGTACATGGATCCTTATGTTCACAATCTGATGACAGAATTTACATCACTGTGAACCCTAGCAAACTAACCCTATACTCATGGATGTGGTATAGTCAAGGTTTAATCCTGCTAATGCAGACTCTTCAGATCATAAACACATAAGGAAACAGAAAACAGGGTTACATTACATACAAACGGTGCTGTCTGCCATGTTGTACAGTAAAGAAACAGACAGCATGAGGTTTTGCTGTATTCAGTCCTCATTAAACCAGCCCCTTATCTATGAGCATTCATTTTTATGATTCTATTCATCATCCTACAATATAGTTTCTCAGTGGATGATTATACCAATGCATGTAATATGTTGGAGCTTTACTTCTGAAAACTTAGCTAGAACTTCACAGTGAGCACTGAGGACAGTGATGTATGTCGTTTGATCCCCTTGGCCAAATATGGAAGTTGAAGTGTAAGTACATTTTATTGCCAAAATGATTCATTCACAAATCCAAATAATTGAATTCAGGTGTTCCAATCACGTCCATGGCCACAGGTGTAAAAACCAAGCACCTAGGCATAAAGACTGGGTCTACAAACATTTGTGAAAGAAGGGTCGACTCTCAGGAGCTCAGTGAATTCCAGCGTGGTACCGTGATAGGATGCCACCTGTGCAAAAAGTCCAGTTGTGAAGTTTCCCCTCTACTAAATATTCCACAGTCAACTGTTAGTGGTATTATAAGAAAGTGGAAGCGACTAGGAACAACAGCAACTCTGCCATGAAGTGGTAGGCTATGTAAAAATCACAAAACGGGGTGTATAGTGCACAGAGGTCGCCAACTTTCTGCAGAGTCAATCACTACAGACCTCCAAACATCTTCAGATTAGATCAAGAACTGTGCTTAGAGAGCTTCATGGAATGGGTTTCCATGGCCGAGACGCTGCATCCAAGCCTTACATCACTTAAATTGTGTCTAAGCATTTTGGGGCTTATTTGTGAATGTATGCATCTGTAAATCAAGTTTTCAGGCTTAGTCTCATTTGGTTTTACAATACATAGGTATACATTTTCAAAATTGTGTTGAATGCAATACCCTGCTTAGAGGGTTTTTAAACTCCTGATCAAACACTACTTTTTTCCTTCTGAGATGCATACTGACTAATAAGGAGGCTCGTGGTGATTTACTTCATATCACAGGCATGATCTTGTTCATCTGAGAAGAGCTGAAAATGCCAACAAACATGTTCCTTATTTAGTAACAATATATGTTTTGCTGTTATTTGGATAACTTCTGAATAGTGCTATTGAAAATGTATTAATCAGAAGCTAAAAGCTGTACTTAACATAAATCTTTATAACATAAGAAATATATTATTTTACATTATAACAACTGTAAAGACATTAACATAAACTGACATAATCAGATTTAATTTATAATGCTGAAGTTCACATATTAACCTAACATACAACAATAAATTCATGGACTCCTGGTGTTTGGAGCGGAACATGCAAATATGTTATTTTTATGCACAGCTTCATGCCCTGTGGCTTGTGAATGGGCTGCTAACAGATTCTCCAGAGAACTCCTGTAATCATCAAATGAAGTTTGCTGTGATTTGACTTTTTGAGAAAACACCTCGGTCACAATACTACCTTGGTTTCCTGTGTTGCAAACAGTTATACAATTTTGTAATAAACTGATATGCTTTCAAAACCACTTGAGTATGAATATTGCTACAAATTTCCAGTGCATTAACACATAACAAATTAGCACCAGTTTTGCAAAAGGTGGTAACAGTTCCAAACAGCAAAGGAATAAAATAAACCTACTAAAATATCAGAACTGAAAAAATGGGAGCAAGAAAAAAAAAAAAAGTGTAATAGTGTATTACATGTATGTTAAATGCCTGAAACGTAGTGGGAAAACATAGAGAGATGAAGATTGATTGTGGCTAGGCAAAAATGTTCCTTTCACTGTACATAGTTAGATAAACAATAAGAGACTTAAAAAAAACCAAACATTTAAAACCCATGTATGCATTTTACTTTCTCAAGTGTAAGAGAGATAGAGCTATGAGAAAAAGGTTTCACACGACTCTACTATATGTAGTGCCATGAAAAACTAAGTACACCCACACTACTTCCAAGAATTAAGAGTGTAAGTTACCACCAGGTGCTGCTAATCAATGCACTTGATAAATTGATCATCATTGAGTCTAAAAGCTGATGTTTTTAGCAGTTTGCTGGTCATTCAGGTGTGTGCAAACACAATACTGCAATCTTCCTAGCAAAATCACCCCAAGGTCAGACTTTTAAATGCTCAATGAAATTGTGAAAAACCCGAGAGCTACATCTCAGACTCCACAAGCCAGAGTTGCCATGTTATGATATGTTAAAGTTTATCATAATAGAGTTGGACAATGACTGAACGAGTACTGGCCTTTTTGGAAGAGTTGCCAGGAGATATCCTCTTCTTTCTAAAAAGAATATGGCACCAGGTTTAGGTTCACAAAATTGCGTCTGAACAAACAATACCCCTTGAAGAATGAGAGAGGAGACCAAAGTGCCAAACATGGACAGTGCTAAGTTTGGCAAAAAATCTACTCAGCATATCAGTGCAAACACCAACTATCAGGCACGGTGGTGGAGGCATGATGATTTGAGCTTGTTTTATAGCCACAGGACCTGGGCACCTTGCAGCTATTGAATCAACCATGAACTGAAGTATTCTAGAATCAAATGTGAGGCCATCTGTTGGAGAGCTTGGTCCAAACTGGGTCTTGCAACAGGATAACAATTCCAAGAACAGCAGGAAATCTGCAACAGAATGGCTGATAAAGAAAAGAATAGTGGTGGTGCAGGAAAACATCCAGACCTCAACCCAAATTAAATGCTGTGGTGGGACCTTAATGAACTGTGCATGCTAATTCATGTAATATGCCCACAAACCTCAATGTACTGAAGCAAAGTTGTGAAGAAGAGTGGGTCAGAATTCCTCCACAAAAAAAATGTGAGAGACTGATAAAGTCATATAGAAAATAATAACAGTGCTGCTAAAAGCCACTGAATTATAAGGTGTAGAATTAACTTCACATACAGTATGCCCATTCACTCTAAACCAATATAAAGTTACTTAGGTATTAAGTATCTGATGATTTCCTCTTAGTAAAGCAGTTACTAGTAAAGCAGATGATATGTTACAGGACTGCATTCTTTTCTAAAAATGTCCATAAAAATTTGTAGTTTGTATAGATTGTAATAAATTATTTTCATTATTAAGAAGTGCTGTTTGTTCACTCATCTAAGTATTATCTAGAATATCAGGGAATTAATCAATGACTTGATTGTATTTGCAGTGCTCATCGAGTCATTGATTTGTTTTTCAATGAGCATCAAGCCAGGTGAAATCAATTTATGACTGTCATAGCGATTGGTAATGCCACTGAAGCATGATGACTCATGAGTGAAAAGCAGCTAATCCTCATTTTCTTTTGCTGGAAGCTTAATGGAGCTCTTCTCTAATTCTATTTTCATTATGAATGGCCCATTTTTCCATGTGCCTCACACGCGACATTTTATTTGGTTTTCCTATGCATCAGCTTCCTTTTTGTCACCTCAATTCGGACATCAGCTTCAACACAGCTTCATTTTCGTCATTTTCTCTTTTCTCTTATCATAACAGTATGTGTATTACCATTTTTTGACGCCAACCTTTTTTACATTTCTACAATGTGTTAATTTCTAAAATGGCTGTAATAAGCTTTAACCATTTAAAAATAAAAATTTCCAAAAGCTGAGATTTCAAAATAGAAACTCTAAACCTATAGGGAAACTGTAAACTGTTGAACAGTACAAATCAAAAACTCTCTCTATGTTATAATCAACAAAGTAAAATAAATTCAAAAGTCACTTATGTTGAAGGTAGTTTGAGTGCCTCTGATAGTGTTTTAGTGCAGTTATTCTCTTGTTTATGGGGAAGTTTTCCTCAGGCACTTTGCTTTCATTCTCATGTGGCATCATTAGCTGAGTAGATATCCCTTGTGTAAAGCAGAGAATGGAAGACTGAATTCAAGAAAGCGAGACCTTATTGTCACTGTCCCATAGCTGCTTATGGGGGGGTGGGGGGTGGGGGGGGGCTGAGTTCTGTATGGTAGAGTCTTCATTGATATCTGTTACACTCTCAGAAAAAGGCTAGGAAATGTAGCAATACAGTGTACGCATGCAAAACAATGACCCAAACAGCGCAGACTACAAAATCAAAGCTTTTATTAAAAAGTTTAACTTCGAGAGATGGTTAGGCCACCTGGCTATAACATTCAACGCGGTAAAAAGGAATTTTTTTTTTTTAAATGGCCTAAAGAAAAAGACACTCCTGTGCTAGCAAGAGATGATAACTACTCGCTAATAGCTCAACACACCACTGAAGCTGGCACACTACTACTATGCACTTCACAGTGAGCCACTTTTCACACAGCCAGAGCTGGCCCACTGAGACTAGGTTACTCTTCTCCTCAGCTTTTATACTGCAGTGTTGATTGCTGAGTGGTGCCAGCTGTGCACAAGAGAAAGGGGCTGCATCTGAGTCAGTGAGGGAGAAGGACACACCCACACAACTACAGTTGGCCTGCTAGGGTGGTAACATTATTCAATGAATTATAGTCAATTGCCACTTATCTACTCAGCTCGACTTGGTTTTTAGGGATTTCCATTAAGTGGCAGTATCTGGTACCAGGTACTTTTTATAGCACCTACTCAGCACCAAGTGCGCTGAGTTGAGCCAAAAATGGTCAACAGAATGCATGCCACTGGTTGGTGATGTCACTAGAGAACAACTCCTTTTGAAACCAGGCAAAGAGGGCAATGGCTAACACACACACACACACACACACACACACACACACACACACACCACACACACACACACACACACACACACACACTCTCACACACACACAGATGTTTTTCTGCTCAGTGGCTGACGACAGGATCCAGAGGAAGCCAGATGGAGCGGCTATTTGTGTTTGTGTTGCATGCTCATACACTCAAAATTGGCTGTTAAAGGGAATGGTTGTCTCTCTCTCTGTATTAGCCCTACGACAGATTGATGACCTGTCCAGGGTGTACCCTAACTCTCACAATGTGATAGCTGGGATAGGCTCCAGCTCAACCCCAACCCTGAACAGGATAAGCAGAAGAAAATGGATGGAGACTAATCTGGTTTTTAGGAAATTAAAATTGTTGCAACATAATAAGATGACCATGACTCCTGCATGCACTTGAAGTGAATGAGGTAAACACTGCAGCTGAGAGTCCCATTTTCAGAAAAGAGTCTGTTGAGGAACAGCACATTCACAGTTCACTTAAGTTTTGTTGAGGAAGTCCAGTTTGTCGGCTGTTTTTGTTATTTGGTCCTTGCAGCTTTATTCTAACTAAAGAGAGTAATGAATGCAGCCTTATTTGGCAAATAGATATGTACAATGGTGTCCAAAAATCTGAGACCCTGAGAGAAAATATTTCCATTTAGCAACTATTTTAAATTTAAAGGTGCCAACTTGACTGTTGTATTTTCTGATAATTTACACTTTTGCATCATCTCTTTACAAAAAAGACTCATTTAGATGCTGCATTTTTCTCTTCTTATTAGGTTGGACTAAGAACCCATGTAAACCAAACATGGCCTTGGTTCAGTTCCTGCTCTGCTTTCTATTCAGTCACCTATGAAGTCGATGTCAATCGGTGAAGAAAGGGACAAGATCAAACTCCTGTGGCTGCTTAATATCCATAAATTTTTTTAAAAATGCTGTTATGTTAAACTTGATCTGGTTTCCATTGCTCCTTAAAAAGCAGGAATCTGATCTTTTCTTCAGCAAATTCACTCTCTCTAATTTTTTTTGGTATATTCTTTATTGCCAACCTTAAGCTTCCTAAAGACCAAATAAACATAGCTTCTTTCTCCTTTCATACAAAGTTACCTCACGTTACATTCTAACATTTGTTCTTGTGTCCAAACTGTTACGGGCAGCTTTGGAGACACTTTTAGCTTTGTCTGCTGCAGCATCTTTCTGACTGGAAGTGCTATTTGGGACTGTTGTGTATTTAATTTAAAAAAAAAAAAGTGGGAAAAAAAAGTGTGGTTTGTTTCTGCTCTGACATTGTCACATTACATTTAGGCAGATAGAAGACTGAAGCTAAAATAGAGTAAAGTCAACACTGGGGTGGTTTTGAGACATGTTTCTGGCTGTCCTTGGGAGACCCAGTAAAAGCCCACACTTAAAAGCCCACAGAACATACGTGGCCAAACCTGAACATGTCATTTCACAGATGCTTCCTATCCAAACTGACAAAGTCTGAATGGAAGAATCTGCCAGGAGGAATGGGACACACTGCCCAAATCCAGGTGTGCAAAGCCCATAGAGACTTATTCAAGAAGACTCAAAGTTAGCAAAGGAGTTTGAAGAAAGTATTAAGGGTCTGAATAATTTTGTAAATGAGGTTTCGCTCTTTGATTTCTAATCAATTTGCAAAAAATTATGGTACTGTATGTTTATACATTGTTAAGTTGGTTTATTAAATGTAGATTGGGGAAATTTTATATTTGAAACTAAATATGCAATACTGTAAAGCATATAAAAAGTAAATTGTTGGAATACTTTTCAAAGTTTTTCTGCATACAGTTACATATATCATTTTTTGGTTGTTTTGACTCTGTATACCAATGGATTTAAAAAAAAAATCAATACGTGATGGAAGTGCAGACTTTTGGCTTTAAATCGAGGGGTTTGGCACATTGTGCATTTTTATACCTAGTCCTGTATATGCAGAAGATCAAAATGTATTGCAGTAATTAAAATGATTATTTCAAAAATAAAGACTGCATTTAACACTTGGATGAAAATTCATTGGTTGCCTGAAGTCTAGAAGCCACAGAGATCACTGAATGCTGTGATTCTTCCCTTGAGATGCTCTGCTAGGTCTTTACTGCAGCCACCTTGCTGCTTATTTGTTGATCTTTCTATATTTAATAACTGAAAGCATACCCTGTTGGGTTGAGACTGACTTGTCCATTGAAGAATATCCCTTTTTTTGTTGCCTTGAGTAGATCTTGAGCTGCTTTTGCAGTGCGCTTTGAGTCATTATCCATTTAAACTGTGAAGTGCTGTCCAGTTTTTCAGCATTTGGCTGAATCTGAGCAGAGTATAACCCACTTCACAATTCATCCTGCTACTTCTATCAGCAGTCACGTCATCAAACACTAACAGCCAGTGGCAGCCATACATGTCCATGCCACGACTTTTCCTCCATGTTTAAACAGACAAACATGGCACACTTTGGATCACGAGCTGTTTCTCTCCTCCATACTTTTCTCTTCCCATCATTCTGGTACAAGTTAATCTTGATTTCATACCAAAGAACTTGTTCCAGAACTGTGCAGGTTCTAGTATAATGTGGTCTTGTTTTTGAGCGTAACCAGTGATTTGCACCTTATTGTAAACCCTCCGTATTTACATTCATGAAGGCATGTCTTGATTGTAGACTTTGACCATGATACACCCATTCCCTCAAGAGTGTTATTGACTTGGTTAGCTGTTGTGAAGTTCTTTTACTTAATCATTGAAATAATTCAGTTGTCATTTTCTGTGGTCTTTAATGCCTTTTAGTGTTGCTGCATTCTTTTTAATAATGCACCAGATTGTTGGATTGTCAACTCCCAAAGTTTTTGCTCTGTGATAGGCTTATGCTGTTTTTTGTTTTGTTTTTTTCAGCCTAATAACAGCTTCCCACATTTGTACCAGCATCTCTTTGGGCCTTTAAAATCACAACGAGAAGCTATAAAATACAAATACAAAAGACTTTAAATCAATTTCAAATGCTTCATGAAACTGCAAAGGAGCCGGCCTCATCTGGCCACGAAACTGCTTGTCAGACAGTTAACCAGTAAATTTTGAGCCTCTGAAAATGGGGTACTGTGTAAAAAAAAAAGTCAGTCACTGCAAGCAGTCAATATAATACTTTCGTTAAACCCTTTGAATTAAAGCTGAAATCTGCACATCAATCACATCTTGATTGTTTGATTCAAATCATGGACCTATGTAAAGTAAGCAAAAACTCATGTTTGCTGTCTATGCAAAAATAGTTTAAAAATATGATCCATAAACCTAACTTTAGCTGCACCACTCTTCTCATCTTGTGCAAGAAAGGATGCTTGGAACAACAAAATGAACAGAAGTACACACGCACGCACATATACACACAAAAAGTATATTTGGTGTATGACAGGTGATTTGTTTGTGTGTTTACATGTCTATGATTGTCCAGCACAATACTGAATGATGCAGTTTCACAGTATAACATTCGCTCAACTGCGGGCTGTCCCATAAGACCATCAAAGTGAAATAGTGAAGTAACAAGCAAAATACACACACACACACACACACACACACACAGTCCTGCTGCTCGTGAAAAATCGCATTTGATGAATCAACATTGCTTATGGTATTTTTATTCCCAGACAGTCTAAATTTCTGTGCAGTTCCAATTTACCTGCTGTAGCTGCTTTTGTGTTGGTCGTGCTGTGGTGCTCTGACTCTCTCATGTTGTCACGGTGCCAAAAGCAGACCGTGTAGTGTGTGAAAAAAGTGAGGACCCAAATGCAGTACTCAGTGGCAGGCAGACGAGCATTAACAAAAAAACACGCCTTTATTGTGGCAGAAGATATAAACAACCAAACCAAGGCAGATAACTAAACTAAAGAAAACCTAGATTGGGAAAGGTAACTAGGGAACAGTAGGGGCACGGAAACAAAAAAAGACAACACTCGGACAAGAGATAATGGGAAGACAGAGACAATAAATACACAGAGGGATAATCAGGGAACAGGCAACAGGTGGGGTGCACAGCTGAACACAAAACGATCACAAAACAAGACAAGGAAGTAAACTAAACACAGAGCACAAGAAACAAAGACTGACAAAGTAAAACAGGAAACAACAGGGAGACAGGAACATAGACACTGGGAGGCAGGTACATGAATGAATATACACTTAAGGCTACTAGGAACTTAACCAAACACATGACACAATAAAACAGCTCAGTGAACACAAAGGCAAACTAGCTAACTCAAAAGTCCATGAAACACAAAAACACAAGGTTGCGGACTTAGGAACATGACACATGTTTAATGTAACAACAGCTCATTATCAGTGTGTTGCATTTGGTAAAAATGGTTGTTCTATCATTTGCACCTTTTTTGACCAACTATAAGGTAATGAGTGTGTTAACTTTGCAATAAAACCTAAAACCCCAGTCAGAGATAATAGGTATCATGACAGCAGTTATCAACTTTCTCTGCAAAGTCAGGCTTTCTGCTTCAGGCTCTGTACGTGCTCACATAAAAAGGGGCATTTCATGCTTTTTTTTTTTAATAGATAATTTAAGTATTGTTGTCCAAGGAAACATGTTACAGCAATTTTTCAATATTGTTATTTATATATATATATATTTTTTATCTTCTATCCCTTGTGGTGGGCATTGGGTCTTGCTTGATCACTGAATGACAAGATGTAATGTAATGACATTGTTTTGATTTTCATAAGGATTTCTGGTAAAAATGTACTTGTATTTCATGAACATTAAAATAGTTAAATGAAGGAAGCACATCTTAACACAAACACGCTGTTTTAACAAATAACTTCTCATAGTCAAGCTTTTTGATTAAACTGCATTCTGCACACCTAATAGCCACCTAAAGGCAGATCGTTAGACTGCTTGGCACTAACAATGATCGTGCAAGGTATGGCAGAGGACTGAAAGAGGCAGAAACAGTGTTACTTAGAATTGTGGAAGGTGAGTCATACTTGGTGTTGTCAGGAGATGAGGTGGAGGAGGGACAGAAAAGTAGAGAAGGTCAAAGAAGGTCAAAGCACATAGCAGGACATACCAACTGTCGAGGAGCCTAGGTAGGGTCAAAGTGATATGTGATGATGATAAGTGCATTATGGATAAGAAGTAATGTGTAAGCTAGGGCTCTGAAGTTATGGGATTTGGTTTCCCTGCCACAAATTGGATGTCAGTCTGTGAAAGGAATCATCTGCTGATCTTCATTGGCCTTCCATGGACTCAGCAGATTGAGGCAGCCTTGTTGCACTCAGTTTAAGAGAGGTCTGACCTTCCAGAGGGCCTTATTCTTTCTCCCTTTATGAAAGACATCAAGGTCATTTGTTAATTTGATGGACTGCTTAATCTTGAAGAATCTGTCTCAAGTCATTCCATTGGCTACGAGATCCCAGTATATCTGGATCCTTGGGTAATCGATTCATGCCGTGAACACAGAGATGCTGGAGAATGTTTTCAGTTTTAAGGCTGATGAAGGACGGAGTTAAAAGGCAAACAATACACCATCTCCCTGTATTCATTATACATCAATGTATAAATCAACATCAGTCATACGAATACATCTGCAACTAACATTAGCTGTTCCCACATGAGTTTTATGATGTTTCTTACCAGAGATAGGGTTAACAGTGCTGATCTTTAGAATCTCCTGTAAATGAAGCTACAAAAAGACTTTCTAAACTCAATCTTAAGTACGTTTGATAATTCCACACCTCCAAAACCAGCCAAAATTGAATTGATAAGAGTAATTTCTTCATAAGATAAAGGTCTTACCTAAGGCCACTATCTAAATACAGAAATATTTGTTTTCCATACAAATATGTAATTCATGGATCTGGATAATAACTGTGTGACTCACAATTTTAGAAATGCTCTGATTCTTTTTTTTTTTTTTTAAGACAACAACTTGTATTGTGTTTCTGCATTTAACACAAGTACCAAACTTAAACCTGCTTTTGGAGATTTGGAAAAGCTAACTGCAATAATTTAATCTACACTGCTCAAAAAAAAATAAAAAAATAAAAAAAATTAAAGGAGCACTTTGAAAACCCATCTGATCTGAATGGGGAAAAATTCATACTGGATATCTATACTGATTTGGACTGGCTAATGAAAGGAATGAAAGGATGCCACGTCATTTGATGGAAATTAAAATGATCAACCTACAGAATGCTGAATTCAAAGACACCCTGAAAATCAAAGTGAAAAAATGATGCAGTAGGCTAGTCCAGACCTTTTCGTGTCTGTCATTTCTGCTCAGGGTGAACCTGCTCTCATCTGTGAAAAACACAGGGCACCAGTGGTGGACCTGCCAATTCTGGTATTCTATGGCAAATTCCAGCCAGGCTCCACGGTCTCAGGCAGTGAGCACAGGGCATTAAGCCCTCAGGCCACCTTCATAAAGTTTGTTTTTATTGTATGCTCAAAGACATCCACACCAGTGGCCTGCTGCAGGTCATTTTGTAGGGCTCTGTTAGTTCTTATCCTGTTCATCCTTGCACAAAGATGCAGATACTGGTCCTCCTGGTGGGTTAAGGACCTTCGACAGCTCTGTCCAACTATGCTCATGCGCCATCCTGAAGAAGTTGGACAACCTCTGTAGGGTCCAGGTATTGCCTCATGCTAAATGCAGAGCTAGTGAAAAAACAGTCAGAAACAATTAAATATTAGACTGAAAACTTTCCCTTCTGGTCTGAACCCTCCCTTAGTTATGCTGCAATAAGCCCAGGCTGAGTGTTTCTTTATTACACATCTCTTTTCACTCTGTGTGTTTATACAACACTCTGCATTTAATCAGTTATTATTAATCTCTGGCTCTCTTCCACAGCATGTCCATTGTTCTGGCTCTCTCTCCTCACCAGAGGTCCTGCCGGAGGCTTCTTCCTGTTAAAAAGGAGTTTTTCCTTCCCACGCTTGATTGTTAGGGTTTTCTTTGTATTATTTGGCGCTACAGAAATAAAATTCAATTGAACTGAAGGAAAAAAATGTCAGTGGCCTCCACCTGTAAAAACTATTCCTGTTCTGGGGGTTGTCTCATTGTTGCCTCTCTAGTACACCTGTTGTTAATTTCATTAACTCCAAAGCAGCTGAAACTGATTAACAACCTCCCTCTGCTACTTAACTGACCAGATTAATATCCTAGAAGTTTAACTGACTGGATACTGTACTCTCATTAAAAAGTGTTCCTTTAATTTTTTTGAGCAGTGTAGATTAAGCTTTGTTCTCTCAATTTCTTGATCTAGGAATTTAGCTATTCAAACATTTGGGCTTCCTTTCTTATATTTTCAGTTCATAATTCTTAATGTTATAAAGGGGACAACAGGCTAGACAGTCCAGCAGATAGACTTTCTTAGTATGGAGCCATGCTCTTTTTGTTGTTTGGGCTTGTCTTTAGTGAGCTATTGTCACAGTTTTTTTCCACTTCACCTTAATCCATCTTGAGCTCAAGCCCAGGGATGACAGCTGAGTTTCTGGGTCTTGAAAATTATTCTAGTATATTTTTTTTAGCATGGTGTCGATTTGAGTGTAGTGCAGAATTATGTTCAATGACAGTAACCTTCTGAAGTGCTCATGCACTCATGCAGTGGATCAAGTCCTTTTTTAATGCAGTTCTGTCTGAGGACCTGAAGATCACGGCCATTTAGTATTGGTTGTAAGCTTTTATCCTTGTGTAAAGACATTTCCACAGATTCATTGAATCTTTTAATAATATTATGTACCATAGATGATTAAATACCTTAATTCTTTGCAGTTTGACCATGAGACACGTTGAACCTTTTGCCCTTCTACTCTCTTGCGTTGTGGTCTTTTGTTGTTCCATCCCACTTTGTTTAAATTTGTTGCTGGCAAATTTGCAATGAGCATGATTTTTTCAAAAAATCATTTTCAGTTTCAATACTCAATATAATGTCACTATATATATAAATATATAATAAAAATGTGGCTTAAATGCACATTGAATTTTGTCTTTATTTACATTATATTTTGCAGTGTTCATCTTTTAAAATGGGGTTGCATATATAGCTCACATTTAACTCAGATTTAATTTTATTTTAATCTTGCCTTTGACACATGAACACTAATCATTCAAGACCTTCTTTTTGTCACTGACTTTGTTCATGAGTTTCATGGACAGAATTTCTA
The DNA here is from genome assembly GCA_024447675.2 of Pterophyllum scalare. Taxonomy (NCBI): domain Eukaryota; kingdom Metazoa; phylum Chordata; class Actinopteri; order Cichliformes; family Cichlidae; genus Pterophyllum; species Pterophyllum scalare. The sequence continues at coordinate 118,375 of JAMQGT020014591.1, read as the reverse complement.
GATGGCTTCCACTTCAGTGATCTTAGGATCTGCTCTCTTCTTTTTGCAAATTATGTGGTTTTGTTGGTTTCATGAGGTGGTGGCCTCCTTCTAGCACTGGAATGGTTCACAGCTGAGTGTAAAGCGAAGGGAACAAGAATTAGCTCCTCCAAGTCTGAGACCATGATTCTCAGGTGGAAAAGAGTGGAATGCCCACTCCAGGGCAGGGATGAGTCGCTGCCCCAAGTGGAGGAGTAAAGTTCACAAGTGAGGGTAAAGGAGAGCTGATTGAAAAACATATTTGAGGATACAGAGAATGGTCTGAAAAAGAGAAACTGTCCAGTGAGTGGAAGTGTTTTGGCAAAACTCTCTTGTTGATGCCAGAATTTAGAGAAGAATGGTGAGACTCCTTTGAGCTGATAGGAAGGCAACAGTAACTTGTTTAGCCAATCGTGGCAACCAAGGCATGCAGAGGAGCATCTCTAAATGAACACATCAAACTTTGGAGCTGACGGGCATCTGCAGCAGAAGACCACACCAGAAACCACTCCTGTCAGTTAAGAACATGAAATTGAGGCAGCAGTCTGCACCGGTCAACAACAGAAAATTGGAAAAACATTGTCTGGTTTGATGAGTCTTGATTTCTGCTCTGACATTTGGATGGTAGGGTCAGAATTTGGCGTAAACAACATGAAAGCATGGATCCATTTTGACTTGTATCAACACTTCAGACTGCTGCTGGTGGAGTAATGGTGTGGTGGATATTTTCTTGGCACACGTCGGGCCTCTTAGTATCACTTGATTATTTAAATGCCACAGCCCACCTGAGTATTGTTGCTGATCATTTCCATCTCATCATGACCACAGCGGACCCATCTTCCGATGGATGCTTCCAGCAGGATAAGGTGTCATGTCACACAGCTCAAATCATCTCAGACTGACTTCTTGAACATGACAATGAATTCACTGTACTCAAACGGCCTCCACACTCACCAGATCTAAATCCCATGCAGCGCCTTCGGGGGGTGCTGGCATGGGAGAGTCACATCATGGATGTGCAGTTGACAAATTTGCAGAAACTGTGTGATGCTATCATATCAATATCGCCTAAAATATCCGAGGAACGTTTCCAGTACCTTGTTGAGTTCAAACCACAAAGAATTAAAGCGCTTCTGAAGATAAAACAGGCCCAACCCAATACTGACACCAATACTAACTACCTAATAAAGTAGCCAGTGAACATATATCCTGTATATTATTCCTTTTGCTTTCTCAGTTCCTGTAGATGACTACATGACACAGAGGTGACACATTTTGAAATGAAAATAACTATGGACAGCTACAAGTGCATTCACAATAAAAAGAGCAATTTTTCACATGAACATGGAATAGTTAGCTTTCTTATCCAGCATAATTTTGCTTTTATTTTGTATTTGCATAGCATAGTATTTAATCCTGATTTCAAAGTTAAGGTCAGAATATGAATAAAACCCAAGAAGTGAAAAAGAACTGCCAGCTATGAGTTTATTTCAAAAACTGTCTCATCCACACAGCTCAGAAAGATCAAATGCCTATGAACACAGCCAACACTTCTTATTTTTTAAATGATATAAATCATGTTTCTGATGCATTTTCTATCAGTCATAGAATAAACTCTTTGGTGCTGATTACCAAGAAAAGGCTTTGCCTGCATGGACTGTCTTTGCACATTTCATGGTTCAGATATGAATAATAATTACTGTGACCAGATCAGTACTCCTGAATGAATAAAGTAGCTCTATTATTAATGGGACATTAAATTAAAATGGTTGAATCCACAGCCACCACTAGTATTAGACTACACCTTACTGTTTATTATGTAAATGGCCATTTTTATTTAATTTGTTGATGATTAGCTGCCACTGTAATATTATTCGGTGTTAATTACTGAATTCTCTGAAGATTTAAATCCACAATGTCCTCGGATGTGTTTTGCGTGCCTTTTGTTGTTTTACTTGTGCCTGCTGAGTGGCCTTTACAACAACAATAAAAAAGTTGTTTTTTCCCTCAGAATTATGAAAAGAAAAAATTTCCAGTGGGCCTGATTTTCTCCAGTATTTACATCATCAAGTCAGCACACAAGGGTTTTTTTGGACTCATTATGTTTTTTTAAAACATGTGACTTGATTTCCCATAAACTGTATTTACCATTTAATTCATAAAATCCACTTGTGATAGTAGTCATTCTGTACAAAGACATGTTTTTAGTTAACACTGTATGTGTTAATAGTGCGACTCAGCTGAATTCAGAAGCATCATTCATAGGACTAGAAAGAGCAAAAAACAAATAAACAGTGTTACAGTGTTAAATAAATAGTTTTGCATATAAAAAAAAACTTGAATAACATTTTATTTCATCAACTTGCAATACTACCAGGGTACTACCAGAGCGCATGCAGTCTAACTTTTCCTCCAATAATTCTGCAAACCCAGTTTTCTCTTGGCTTTTACTAAACCATTACGACTGTGTAAGAAAACCTGTCTACCAACCTCAAGGCATTCACTAAGTGGTATCTGTACTAGAGGGATGTATTAGCAGCGATTTCATGTAGTGGACTGTGTCGAGGGAAACAGCAAAGCTTTTTACACATAAAATGCCCTGCTCCTCCGGGAATAAGGGGAAAAAAATCCTTAAAAAAAACAAAAAACAAACAAAAAACCAAAAACAAGCAGCCATGAGCACAGTGGGCTCTCTTGAATTAATATGAAATCAGGTCATACAAGACAACAGACCAGAAAAAGGAAAGGAAAACCAATATTATAAGAAGGTGTAGGCTACTCATTCTGCTAAAGGCTGCTTGCACAGGTGTTCACAGTCGGTTTAGATTTAGAACATGATTAGCAGGGAAAATGAAGATAATGCGCTAGCGTGCATACATTGTATCTGTTTAATAAAATGTGAACATTTTTTTGAAAAAAACCTCAGTTAACTGAGGAATAGCAGATTTCTTGTTCATTTGTTCTTTAAAAAAAAATTCTTTGTGAAAGTTAAGCATGTTTTTATTATGTTAGTATTATATGATGCTGCTTATTTAAAGGCCAATCAGAATAATCATGAAAATGCCAAAAGATGCTGGTGAGTATTGATTGCATTATTGCAGTACATTTTATTCATTCCATGCACCCATGTCCATCTGCTCATCTCCATGTTTGGGGATAAATATGGAGATGAACAGATGGACCTAGACACATGGGAGTTTATCAATAGTTCTCACTTAGACCTTCACCCCAGCCACCTTTTACACTCTAGCAACAATAGGCCAAAGATGACTAAATAGACTAATCAATCAACAGCTCAAAGTGACATTTTGCTCACCGCCCTTTTTCTGTTCGTACTTCAGTTGCTCTCGCCACACAAGGCTATAGACAGCCAAGGAGCCAAAGAATATTGAGGTTTTGGGACAGGTCTGCCAGTATCTCATCTACCCTTGTTTTCCTTTCTTCCTTTATTGACACAACATACAAAAATGCCCTTTCTCTGCCAGACTCCCCCTCCTCTTTTCTATTTCTCTCCCACTTGCTTTCACTGAGGCCTAATTACATGGTGGACAGAGTAATCGATACAGGAGAGACTGAAAGTCCCCAGCAGGCAGCGTGAGGACCCTCGTAACTCCCTTCAGTCGACCCATACTTACACTTGTACACTAGCAAGCCATCTTGACGTTTTGCAGACATTAGACCCAGCCTTGCCTATTCCCATAGTGCACTACATGCTGCATAAACAGAGGAAGTGCATTACACTTTACCCCTGGGCATAGAAAATACACATCTAATGGAAAAAAATGGGGAAAAGCTGTTTACACCATGTTGTTAATTTGTTGTTGCAAATGGCTAAACTCAGAACTTGTGATGAGCCACATTTATTTTCATGTTATATTCTATCACGCCAAGTTTGCTTAAAAAGTAGCCCAGGAAAAAGTAATGGAAAGCCCTTAACTGTGTTACATTTGGTGAAATGATTGTATGTTTTGTGAGTGGCATTCAATAATTGTAGCCAAAGCTTAAGTAACTAAATTAATCTGTTGAATTAATCTGTTCTCCAATCCCTTTCTGATAGCTAAACTCCACAAATTGATTGTCTGTATGGACAATGGATCACTAAAAGAGAGGACTGATGTCTGAAGAATCTAATGGCATCTATTTTATGTATATATTATGTACAATCTATTTAACTATAGATTCTGTTTTTGATTTCATGAGTTTGAATTTTTCCTTTATAAAAATACATATTCCCAATGAGAATTTCATTAAGACACTGAGAATTTTTTTTTATCTTTCAAAACATGTTTCACATTTCAAATCCATTCTGAATATATATAAAAAAGAATATGTGAAGGACTGTGTTGATTGAAATTGTAATATTGTACAGTATTATAACACATAATAGAAATACCACTAATTAGCTGTCTTTGTAAAATACTTTTTTGCTTCCATGGCACAGCAGCTCAGTCTTGTTTTTACAAGTGTACTTCTAATTAACTCAGGATGACCTTTAATGTAAGCAGAATTTCAATAACAGTCATTTCAAACAAGAAGCTTTACAAAGTGCAATCTGCTACATTTTTGGTAGCAAGGACATGCAAGTATTATTTTATAATGCTGACAAACCTGGTAGCTTCAAATAAATTCAGTTGGAATAAGCTCACAATTGCTATTTCAAGTGTATATAAATTTAATTATGTGTTAATGATGTGTAACAGCTCATGGTGAGATTTCTTTCTTTTTTCTTTTCTTTTTTTTGTTTTACAAGTAGATACATTTTGTCAAATTATTTGTTACAATGCTCTCTCTATACTATTTCACTTTTATGGCTGTATTTTGGACAGATTTGTGGCATTACACAACTTTTATCCCATTAAATTGATGATTTAAGAGACACACATACATATGATTTTGTGTCTAATTGATTTAGTGCAGGGTACATAATACTATCTCACTCATGTATTGCAGATTGCACAATGTGGGCTCAGTGATTAATTTTACTGCTGCAGGTTTTAGCCCATGTGTTGCCATAGGAACTTCAGCCACATAGATTTGCTGTTTTCTCTTCTTCAGGTTCCTATGATATTTACATGAGTTGCCAAGCTAATATTTTGTATCCACAGCAGAAAAGATTGTACAACTGAGGCTGGTAGTGATAATAATTAAATTACTGGACAAGTTGTTTTTTGCATACCACGTTTTACGACAAAATTCATCCAGAAGTTGAACAAGCATTGACTCAAATCCACAATATCAAAAGAAAAAAAATAAACATATTCATTGAATCATGGTTTCAGTTCAGCTTTGTCCAGCCATTGGCAGGATTTGGCCATTAACAAGAGCTATATGATTGAAGCCATACTGGCTCAGACATCGCCCGGATTAACAAGGTCCATGTCAGGTGTTGAAGAACCAGGGCATACTGATAAGTGGACTACTGGAACAAGGACAAATGGACACGAAATGAGAATGGTGAACTGTTAGAATGCTACTACACATGTAATCCCACTGAAAGGGGTTACATGAAGAGGATTTGGGACGTATGGATTCTTCAACACCCAACATCCAGACTGACATCGAAACAAGTAGTAGGGAAACAATATAAGAAGAGCACCCCCATCAATGCTGGAGACAGAGAAATACTTGAAGAGGATATGGGAGAAGGATGCAACACTGAGGTATCTGACAACTGGCAAGGATTAGGTGTTGATTGCCAGGAACTTGTTCTTCCCATTCAGCTGGCTCCTCTGGCCTTGCCTTACTTCCTGCAGGTACTTGGTTGGATAAGAATAATCTTCTGGGAATTCCAGATACAGATGGACAAACTTGTGATGTCTAACCATCACAAGTTTAAGTATCTCAGGGTCTTTTTCACAAGTGAGAGAAGAGAGGAGTGGGAGATTTACAGATGGATTGGAGCCACGGCTGCAGTGATGCCAACAATGTATCGGTCCATTGTGGTGAAGAGAGAGCTAAGCATAAAAAGCTCTCACCTATTGTCATGAGCTTGGGGTAGTGACAGAAAGAACAAGAGTGCAAATACAAGTGGCAGAAATGAACTTCCTCTGAAGGGTGGCTGGCCTCTCCATTTAAGATATGGTGAAGAGTCCAGTTCTCTGAGAGCGGCTCAGAGTAGAGCCGCTGCTCCTCAACATCAAAAGGAGCCAGTTGAGGTGGTTCAGGCATCTGACTAGGATGCCTCCTGGGTGCCTCTTCAGGGAGGTGTGCTGGGCATGTCTTACAAGGAGGAGGTCCTGGGGCAGACCCAGGACACGCTGGAAAAATTGTATCTTTCAGCTGGCCTGGGAATGCATCAGTGGAGGAGGTAGCTGGGGAAAGGGAAATCTGGGTTTCTCTGCTTAGGCTGCTGCCCTGTGACCTGGCCCCAGATAAGCAGAAAAAGATGGATGGATGGATGGATGGATGGATGGATGGATGGATGGAAAATGTGTTTCCTGCTAGTTTGAAACTGGTAAGTTTTTGGTAAATTTCAGCCTTATAAATCCCCATTATTGTGGTTTTAAGGGATCTTTGGGTGATGCTAAGTTTGATCTCTCTCCCCCTCCATTTCACAGATTTAGAGAAGTAAGAAGCACTGGCAGGATCTCTATCATGTACAGCTTGCAGCATGATCTAATCACCGTCATTTCTGTTTGCGTGTGTGCAACTTTCTGGAAACTCAGCAGCTAAATGGGAATGAAGATTACACTATGGACAATTATGGGGATGTTTGAAAATTATTTCAGATAAATATTCAGCTGTATTGCAACCTGACACAAGAAGCTGAAATGGAAAGGAAAATGAAACGGTAAATATGGAGGCAGAAAGAAACTGGATCATCTTGAAAGACAAACTGATGTTATTCCTAAAGTCATTCCTCTGCTATGTGAAAGGAGTGGGAAAGTTTTTACTGGAAAGAGTGGGGTGAAATAGACACAGTGAAGCATAATTCCAGCTTTATACCAGCAACATTTAAATGATACATAAAATCAACTACACGTGCAAGAAAAGACAAGGCATTGATGCTTTAAGCAAAAGTTCTCCTGCACAAATGCATGCTAAATGAAAAGCTATCCACATTGCCCTAATACAAAATTTGCCTGCATCAAGGAGCAGGGAGCTTGCACTTGATTTTATATTATCTTTTAAAAATAGTACAATTATTATCCTAACAAAGCAAATACAGTGGGTCAGATTCAGCTTACCAGACCAAACTCAACACTGTGGGACTACATGCCACTAAAAAACAAATATGTGACCTTTTCATGTTCATGTCAATCACAGCTGTGGTAAGAAGAAAAATGACTAGCCAATAAGGCCTCCTCACTGGGGGATCTTCAGGATATGGAGTGTTTTTGATCCTAAAAAATCTTTATGATACACAAACCTGTAATTCATAAAACAGAAAAAAGGTGTACTCTAAAAAGCAGGCACACCCTCCACTTTGTGTTCAAATGGTAATTGTTTGTGAAATAGTCAGTCACTAACTATGACATGATGACAAGTAATCCAGTTTTAACAGGTTTCTTTTGAGACCATATCACCTCAATTCATCAATGTCTTTTTGTCTATTTTTGGCCTGAGAGATTCCAGTTTCCCATCTCAGTAAATCATTGATAGTAAACCCCTTCCTTCTCATTTGGCTCTCTCCCAGCCCTGGCTTTGTTCTGGCCACATCTTGAAGGCTTAACGTGGGTGTTCTGACACTACAGGATGAGAAGGGAGCACAAAGCCAGAGCTAATTAAAGTAGGCAAACTTCAGCAGCCTTGTCTCACTCTCATTGACCTTTATCAAAACACTGGCATTCATGTCGGGCAAATGCTGGCACATTCCAGTGAATGCAGTGTAGGGGAAGGAGTAAACAAACACAGCCTCATTAGATTGCAACAGAGGCCATCCTATCACCCTGGTAATCTTGTGATACTTAACACACATGCAAACACACTCACCCACTAGGAATTTTAAGATGTCGATGGGTTAATGGAACCACCACTTTTGCCAGTAAATTACAAGTCACATTTCATATCACTCGATAGAAACAACAAAAAGTAATCAAACAGCTTGAAGTACTTAATCATATATCATTCATGGGTGACCAGTTTTTCACTGAAAATAATTTCTTTTTTTTTTTTCAAATGTTGCTTTTGTCAAAGATGATCACTGATTTACCTTAATCACTGCCTTGCAGACCATTTACATTCTAGCCGTCAATTTTTTTAAGGTTATGTGACAAAATTTAACCTCCTGCTTCTCAAAGAGACTCCCTCAAGTAGGACTGGTTTGATAGGCACTTCTTAATTACCATACGGTCAAGCTCTTCCCACAAGATCTCAGTAGGATTGAGATCCAGGGACTGTGCTGGGTACTCCATTACAGACAATATACTAGTTGACAGTTTCTATCTAAGTAACTCTTGCATAGTTTGAAGCTGTGCTTTGGGTCATTGTCTTGTTGTAAGAGCAAATTGGCTCCAATTAAGCGCCCTCCACAGGGTATGGCATGGCTTTGCAAAATGGAGTGATAGCCTCATTCTTTGCAACTGTGCCTAGAATGTAAGCTTCCTAGAGTCTCCTCTTCACTGACATTGATACTGGTGTTTTCTGGCAGCATTTAATCAAGCTGCCAGTTGAGCACTTGTGAGGCATATGTTTCTCAAAATAGAGACTGATGTACTCTTGCATGTCTGGGACTCAGCTCTTTGCTTTTTGTTCTGATTGTTCTCTATTGTATTCATAACTGAGTTTGTTTTTTTTTAAAAAAAACTAAATTATTAACAGAAATCTGTCTAAAAAAGGTTAGGAAAGAGTTGTCTATTGGTGCCTCAACTGCAGTGCAAATGTTTTCATTAACAATAACTATGTTCTATTAAGTGACCTGAGAATTCATGTCAGTGAGCAAACATGCACAATCGCAGGGCCCTGGAACTGACTCACTTTAATGGCACACAGTAATCATTAGTCTTAGTGATGTCTAATGCTTCTCCTGTTGAAAGGGGTTGGAGTTTGGAATGATAACGAAAAAATTATGAACCAAAAAATGCAGCTAGGAGAGGGCTCAAACAAAAATAATTGCACCCAGGAAATGATACAAAAGTATGACTAATTCAGAACATATTAAACTTTCTTTTTTTCATTGTAGTGTAATAACATTAGTAGGGTATTGATACAACTTTGTGCATTTTTGCCAAAGTCTCCCATATCTGAGGTTGAGACTGGACTACATCATGTGCTTCAGGGGACTGATCGGGACATGCAGCTTGTTGTCAAGATGTTCAGTATTATGGAATCATTCAGTTGTGCTATAGTAATCAAACACAACGATACAAACTATCTAAACATTTACAAAAAAAAAGTGACAGTTTTGCAGTTAACTCAAGACTGTTATATAATAGCATGGATTCAACATCTCTCTGTTCCCTAACTGGTTTCAGTAATATTCTGATCACCACTTAGATCTAACAAAACAAATAGCAACAAACAAATTGTTGTATGAAGGAAAAATTGATCTCCTTGGCTTAAAAAAGTAAAATGTTGGAGATCATGCCGAGCTGTGATGTAGTATTGCACCATACTGCACTAAAAACAGTTGGACCCCAGACTGAGCAGATAGCAAAACAAAATAGAGATAAACAGACATAAGTCTCTATGACAGTACTTTGTTTTAATGAGCAGTGAGTAATCCATGCAGACAGAATATTCTAGCGCACATTTAAGGTGTTTTCAGCACCCTTAGACAGATAAACGTACCTGCAGTAACAAGAATATATGCAAATTAGAATACATCCTATATTTATGTTTAGAAATTAAACTCTGTGCAACAAGTTGAATATTGCATGACCATGCTAATGCAATTATCCATCCATTTTCTGTATCTTAACTCCTCTGTGGGATCATGGGGTGCTGGAGCATCCTGCAGAGATGAACATAAATAAACATAGTCCTGTGGGCAACTTAGAATATCCAGTTCACCTGGCCTGCATGATCGAACTGCTGGAGAATATGGGAACACCCAGGGGAAAAGCACATAAATACCAGGAACATGTAAAGTCCACACTGAATAATCCCAGTCAAACCTGATTGTTTTTTAACCACAGAGCATTCTTGCTGTGAGGCTAACCACAGAGGAAACATGTCATGTAGATATGATTAATGCTGCTGAAATATAATTTATGCTGAATTTATGCCCACACTGAATATCAAAACAATAAAAGCAGCAGCTCATAGGGATGTATTGCACCTACTTATTTTGCTAGGTCTTTTTGTTATGATAATGTCACTAGTAAATCCAAATAACTGGAAATATTAACATGCGACTAAAATGTAAGTTGCGGAGCTGTTTAACGGAATGGCGAAACATATATGCAGTAGGTGGAGGTATATGGTTATTTTTGGTGCTTGGTGAGACAAACAACTCTTATTAATGAAATGACTCACTCATGGTTTGATTTTTCAATTTACTTGAGGAAAAAGTCCCAGGAGTGCAGAGCCTGACAGAAGGAAACAGTGTGAGCATGTTCTTTCTCATTGAGTTCAGGCAGCTGAGGGAATGAGTTACAGCGCAGCCTTTCACCTGCATTGTTCCCTCAGCACCTTCGCCTAGACGTCACTCTGACCTCAGCCAGCAGCAACTGAAGAGATAACTCACTCAAAACTTTGTGTCACTGAGTTTGAGTCATTCTTTTCAAGCTCGGGAGGTGGCATTTCCAACAAATGTGAGCATATCAAGAATAGTTATTTTCTGCCTCCTTGTTGCTATGTGTGTTTTTTTGTTTTGTTTTTGTTTTTGTTCTTGGCTAAGCCCTGCAAGCTAATTCACATCTTAAGGTCAGGCAACGTTATATTATGAACAGTAACTTCTTGGCAACATTTTCCGCATGTGTTAAAATGTTGGACAGCTTGTGCTCTTGTCAACATATTTGCAGGTCTGAAAGGCACTGACCTACAGATTAAAAACAGAAGAAAAGAGAGGAGAAAAAGGCAGCTGGAGACACAGTTTTAAAACATATACTCACCAGCCACTTTGTTAGGTAAACCCTTTCAACTGCTTGTTAAGCTATCTAATCTAATCAGCTATCTAATCAGCCAATCGCATGGCAGCAGCTCCATGAATTTAGGCATGTAGACATGATCAAGTCAACCTGTTTAACGTCAAGTGAGCATTAGAATAGGGAAGGAAGGAGATTTAATTGACTTTGAATGTGGCATGGTTGATAGTGCCAGACAAGCTGGTCTGAGTATTTCAGAAGCTGATCTGCTGTTCAGTTCTGTGCTGCAGTTCTCTGGGCAAAACTGCTTTGTTGATGCCAGTGGTCAGATGACAAAGGTTAGATTGCTTTGAGCTGATAGGAAGGCAACAGAAACTTATTTAACCACTTGTTACAACCAAGGCATGCAGAAGAGCATCTCTAAATTCACAACACATCGAGCCTTGAAGCAGATGGGCAGCAGCAGTAGAAGACCACACCAGGAGCCACTTCTGTCAGCTAAGAAGAGGAAAGTGAGGCTACAGTTTGCACAGGCTCACTAAAATTGGACAACAGATGATTGGAAAAACATTGTCTGGTTTGATGAGTGTGGATTTCTGCTGCAACTTTTAGAAGGTACGATCAGAATTTGGCATAAACAACATGAAAGCATGGATCCATACAGTTCAGGCTGCTGCTGGTGTAATAGTACAGACTGTTATTTTCTTTTTTTTTTTTTTTTTTTTTTTTGGCCTGTCATGTCCGGCATTTTATGCAATCAGAATGATGGTCCAATTGCGTTGCTGCTGCCAAACATATTTGCTTTTACAACAAGAGCTCTATAAGTTTCTATAGGCTATTCTTGTTGTTTATATTTTATTTCATTTATTCTTGTCAGACCTGACAGGCAGGAAGAAGAGGAAAGAAAAGATGGGGGGGGGGATACAGAAAAGAAAGAAAGGAGGAGAAAAACAGATAGGGGCACATACATATACACCTATGAATACATGCATATACACACACACACACACACACACACAGGCTTGTTGTGGTTTGTTGTTATGTGTGTGTTCCTCTGTCATGGAACGTACTCAATAATGAGGGCAAAAAAGCCGCAACCACCCCCATCCGGATCCAGAGGCAAGCAGGGATAGACCCAGGGGACCCAGGTCATCCAAGGCCCACCAGGAGCGCAGAAGATCCGAGGCCACACATCCCCCACGGCAACCATGTGCACCCCCCAGAGAAGGAAGGAGGGAGACACTAGACAGAGCCCCCACGGTCAACGGGCAAGAGCCCGGAGAGCCAGAGGCAACGAGCACCCCACCCCCCCGGGAGGCCGGCCCCACCCGCACGAGCCGAGAAAGTAGCCCCCAGGCCCCAGGCACCCGGGAGCCGCCCGACACCCAGCCAGGCCGCCCCCCATGCCCAAGAAGCCCGAGCCACCCCAGGCCACAGCCGCCAAGGGAGCAGGCCAAAAGCCATGTCAAGACATCCAACCACGCATCCCAGGACCCCCAGGCACCCACAAACCAGGGGTGGCAGTGACGATCAATGGGGAGCAGCGGCACCCACAGAGGCCAGGGCAGGCCGCAGACCCAGGGCCAGCCGTCTATACATATACACACACACATACACACACAAGCACACACACATACACACACAAACACACACACCTCTCATATACTCATACATACATACATATATGGCAGTCAAGCATGGATATTAAGTGTGGGCGAGCGGATACCAGCACCTAGCCAGCGGCACCCTGGGGGAGCAGCAAACCAAACCCCGAACCACTATCCAATCCCCGCCCCAGGCAGGGCATGTGAAACTGGGGTGTGGAAAAACCCGCCCACCCCCTCCTCCCACCCAGAGTGGTTGGGGTGATGTGTAACAGACTGTTATTTTCTAGGTACACTCTGGGCTCCTTAGTACCACTTAAGTATAATTTAAATGCCACAGCCCACCTAAGTATTGTTGCTGGCCGTGTCCATCCCTTTATGTAACCAGTGTACCCCTCTTTTGATAGCTGTTTCTGGCAGGATAACATGCCATGTTGCAAAGGTCAAATCATCACAAACTGCTTTTTTGAACATGACAATGAGTTCACTGCACTCAAATGGCCTCCAAAGTTACCGGATCTCAATAGAGCACCTCTGAGATGTGGTGGAATGCGGGATTCACATGGATGTCCAGCTGATAAATCTGCAGCTACTGTGTGATGCTTTCAGGTCAGTATGGACCCAAATCTCTGAGGAATGTTTCCAGTATCTATGCCATGAAGAGACACTTTTGATGGCAAAAACCAACCCTAGGTCCAACCCAGTACAAGCAAGGTTTAATAAAGTGTCCGGTGAGTGGATAGTGATACAATGATCCGGTGGTCAGAACCCTCTCTCTCTCTCCCTCTCTCTCTACATATATATTCATTACAAATATAGTCACTGCTGTGCTTTTTGTTTTGTTTTTTCTTTATTTTTGGCTCCTCTTTGTTGCTATCATTTTGCTGTTACTGCTACCTTTCTGGGCAACAAGATCCATAGCCTGAACATTTGTCCATGACAGGCTTATGTCAAAACTATAAATTATTCCTTGCAGATTTGCTTCTGTACTGTTGGATTTGATTGATTTAAAGTATTTCACTAGCTTGAGAACCAGACAAATCTGAAAGCTCATGTTTCATTTGTTCTGGCACAACGCATTTGGCTCTGCTCCCATTCAAACAGATTTCCACGTGGCCTTTTTTTCCATACTGATTTAATCACAATGGTTTGTCTATGAGAAAGCTTTATAACAATCACTGATATTTGCATGTATTTTTCTGTCACTCAGCACTATATCACATGCGTTGTTGGCCCGGTTGCTATCAAGTTGCAAACACAAGCATTTTGTTCTGACCATGCCGGAAGTTAAAACTGAACTGAAATGTCTCAGACTACTTTACATTTGGGCATATGCTGGCTAATATTATACTGCTTCAAATGTAGTCCCGACAGAGCTGTAATATAAGTCGGAGCTCTTGAGTGTTGCTTATTATTTAAATATGAAACCTTTTGTAGCCCTAAATTATCGTGAGCAAATCATTGATATTTTCATCTTGAGAGCAAATGCTACCTGTTCACATTACAGCCATACAGGAAGGTTTTGAACTGAGGAAGCTTTTAAGCAAGCTTTTAGACAGAGCCAGCATGTCTCTTTGTGTTCCACGTCAAGTTGACAGGAATTCAATAATTCCAGTGTCTCATTAAGTATTGGCAATTTACCTAGTGTAACATGTCTGAAGCACATCTGCAATGAGAACCCCCTTGCACACCAAGTCTGGAGTGCAGCACAATCTGCAGCAGCACCAGCAGTTATTGTTCATGCAGCACCTCACTCTGGTGCCCAGTGCTTCACAATTCTTATTCAGAGAGAGACCTTCTCACAGCTACTGCGCCTGCAATCTCTTTACTTTGCTGCTGACAAAAAAAAGAGAGGAAATCAATGAAACCAGGGATCAATAAGACTCTTCCACTGCCAAAGCTATCTTCTTCTTTTTTAAATGATTATGTAAAGTTCAATAGTGAAAACAGCTGCAGTCTGAAATTAATTCTTCCCATTGTCCTCTGAAAGGGTACACAACCAAAGCTTATACTGAACACCTGATGGTGTGTTTGGAGGTATTTTTACTTGAGACATCATCTGTGTAAGAGTAATAGATTCATGCAGTTTTTAAGCAATTTGACTTCCACAGAAAAAGCCACTTGAGCCCCCTGATACTCAGTCCAGGCATCTTCAAGGTCTGTGATAAGAGAACAAAATGAGCAACAAAAAAAAAATAGTGGATGAGTAGGACATGCATTAATTCAAAATACTTCACGATCACATGGTTTTTACATTAAGTTTGTGGACTAGCCTTTATTTTCTTATATTTGGTTACCAATATATCACAGTACAGTATCTTAAAACAGGCACACACACTGTTGTGAGTCAACCTTCACAGGTCAAATTTCCTACTTATTCTCTAACATTATCTTGCACTCGTTTTTATCTCCATTGTAGCCAGGCATAGCATTCGTAACTCTTATCTCAGTTATGCAATGAAAGATGATGTTGTGTCAAAGCTGACTTTATTCAGTTGAAAAAGAAGAAAGGGAAAGATTGAACAGATACTGTTAAAAAATAAATCACATCAGTGCGAGAATAAACCAGACGCAATACTCAAGTCATATAACCCTGCATAATGATGCTCAGAATGATGATGCAAATGAAGAAACAAAGCCTAAAATGTCTTTATGTCCATGCCTCCATCAGTAAGCACACTACTAGCTGCAGTTTTGTGATCCCTTTAATTTATTCAGTAGTGTTCCAGACAGACATAACTTTTTAATGTTACCCAAGGACAGCATTTTAACCCTCGCCTGATTCACCCAAGACCACCCAAGTTACACATTGACAACATATTTACATTTGTAAGAGAGGAGTTTGTTGTGTGTGTGTGTGTGTGTGTGTGTATACACACACACACACACACACACACACTGTAAACTCAGACCCTGTCCTTACTCAACTTAAGTTGATGCTTTTATTTTAATTTATACTAGTTTTTGGACTTCACTTACTCATACTGTGAAATTTGACTACATACTACAATTTGATCACATTTTTTAGCACTTCTGCAAGGGCTCAAGGAACTGTTTACCTTAAAATATTTAAGATTTTAATTATTGTGGATATGTAATATAGCTTCCATTGTTTGTGTGGTGGAGAGTAGTCTAAAGTTTAGCTGGAAATGTCACATGACTCATGTAGTGATTAATGACCAACAGTTTTGCTTTTGTTGTTCAGATGTTAATAAACCAGTGTTCCTGTAAATGAACTGGAATTGGAACTCTTTTTTAAACTTTGGTATACTGTTCTGCTACTGCACACACACACACACACACACACACACACACACACACACACACACACACACACTAGTACATTTGACCCCACTTAAATTGAGGTTAATTGTTAATTTGCATATTTGATTAATAAAACCAACTAATCATTTTACAGTGTAGGATAGGTTTTACAAACATTATTTTGAATCAGAAGGTATATAATAATTTAAATAGTGCACCATTTTGGGAAATGCGTTTATTCACCGAAAAGTTAGAAAAAAAAAGAACATTTTAGCCAAGCATCAGGAGTAGAAACAGCCTCTCAAATCTTTCCAGCCTTCGTCTGGCTTATGTTTCTGTTTAGATGTGAGAGTGGGATCAGTCTTCCCAGTGTGGCAGGAAATCATAAAAGAATAGACTGCAGCATGTTAAACTAATACCCCTGAAATCACAATTTGTGTCCACTGTTGAAGATCTGTACATGCATTTGGAGACTGTTTTGAAAATGAGCATGCTCCCAAGCTGAAATTACCATTTTTTTTAAATGGGAGTAGCCATTTTGTATGCATTTATGTTTATTTATTTTAAATGAAGGGTGCTTCCTTGAATTCCAAGTGTACAGTTTGTTATCTGTTTTCCCCTAATGTCTTCTTAGTGCACTTTTGTCAGCCATGTGTGACATATTAAGTTGTTTTTTTTTTTCCTTGTCTGCCTTGAATGATGCAGCATGGTGGCACAGTGGTTAGCACTGCTGCCTCATAGTTAGAATAACATCTAGAAGGTCTGGGTTCAATTCCACCTTAGTCTGGGCCTCTTCTTCTTTCTGTGTGGAGTTTGCATGTTCTCCCCATGCTTGTGTGGGTTTCCTCCAGTTTCCTCCCACAGTCCAAAGACATGCACTTACTGGGGTTAGGTTAATTGGCTACTCTAATTGCCCATAGGTGTGAGTGTGAAAGGTTGTTTGTCTCTCTGTGTTGGCCCTGCGACAGGCTAGTGACTTATACAGGGTGTACCCTGCCTCTCGCCCTATGACAGCTGGGGTAGGCTCCAGCTCCCCCGCGACCCTGAACAGGATAAGCGGAAGTGAATGGATGGATGCCTTGAATGAGGTAGATCTAAAGTGTATAATTAGTTTAATTTGGCTACATATTACGCCTTACTACTTCAAAGTTGAAATAACATTTTCCAACTAATAAACGTGTAACAGTTATTAAAAGTGCCCCATAACACTCTCCCCTAATTATATTTTCTAACATGGTGCTTGAAGTGCAGCCATTGTGAACTGAAAAGACCCTGTGTAATTTTTTTTCTGCTTTTATCCTTCAAGGGACTGACTACTTCCTGTGTCTCCTCAGAAAAGCTGTAGAAAGATATGGAAACAGGTGATTGATTAAATAATCCACCGCGGCTCTTATCTGAGCTTACTTCATCACTCCATCCAGCCTCCGAAGATAAACCTTCATATCTCTTCACTCTAAAAGATGGGTTACAGGTGAAAACAGGACTTCCAAGTCTATCTCCAAGCCTCTCTCTGTTTCTTTTTAACTTGTCGCCCTGATTTGATTTTCCAGCTGTTAGCCATTTTTCTACATTATATAGGCTTGTGCAGAGGCTGATTTTTTTTTCTCATTATGGTCATGGAGGGAAGACCATACAAATCAATGTTTGACTCCTTACTTTAACCTTGGGATGTCATTAGTGTCTGCACATAAAAGCTAAGCTTGACTTGAGCTAATTTAGCTAAATGAGGATATGTCCCAGCTGAGATAGAAAGATGAAGGGGAACCTCAGCAGCATGACATTTCTACCTACATGAATGACTATAGACTCATTCTAAAACACTTGAGGCTAAGGGGCAGATTTGACATTCATGATTTGTAGCCTCTTTATGCATTAGAGCTGCAATATTTGGAAAAAATATGTGTGTGTGTGTGTTTGGATTGATATGAATGTCACTGCAAAATATTGTTCATAAATGTAAAAACTGATACATTTATGAACAGATGGTTTGTCTGTAATTTTTAAAAGGTACTTAACAGATTATTGGATGAAGAAACTATCCTTTGCAAGCTTCAACCAAGATCAACAAGCATAGGATGTACAATAGAGAGCACCAAACATGAAAAAAGCCACAGACTGAGGAGCTTTGATACCTCTGAAGTAGCATCTGTAGCAAGCTATGTAGTTCCCATGTCAAAAAAAATGTGAGAACAGATCCATAAAAATCTAAAGCCTTACATGATTTTATTTTTGGCTAATGTCAAGTTCATGGTCATCTTCTCTGCACCTCTGCACGCGACAGTTATCACCACAGCTACTACTTCTGGATTTTGCCTCTCGGATGGGTGCTGGATCTCCTACATTGTGACAAAATGATCCTTCATCTTGATTTCATTTTTAGGATGTGGACAAAGTTGCAGGGAAGCAAATATGATGAGCAAAGAATGTTTGTGTGGCCAAAGTGGCATGAGATGTAATGCTGACATGTACCACAATTCTTCTTTAAACACCTTAGGGGGTTATGGCGGAGGTCAGTGTTGACTGTCTCACCCTGGGTGACCAATTTACGCTGCACAACCTGATGAATGCTCAAAAATAAAGCAAGCATTCTTCCAGTCTTGCTTTCCATCTGCTTCTTTTTTTGTCTGCACCTTTTAATGGTCACCACAGTAGATAGTCTGCCTCCATCTCGCCTGGCATCATCTTCTATCACATCAACCCTTTGCAATGTTTGTCTAGTGAAAATTAAAGGTAGACATCAAGAAATTTTTAATGATTTGTTTAGCACAGAAAGCCTTGATGACGGAGAGGGAATGTCAGCTTCTGCCATATCCAGTTTAATAAAACAGGTATGGTAAACGGATGCAGACTCGGCCAGCACTTTCAGATTAGCGTATATAAGCAATCACTGGGCTGAGTGAATGTACAAATTTAATACACCACCTTTCATTAATATTTTTAATTCCCCTGTAGATATTGATGTTTAACAGTGTTCCACACTGCCGTTTAATTCAGCTCTTAAGGTGTAAACCTGTTTTTCTGAGCTCATTACAAACAAATGATTTTATTTTATATGATGCATTATTGTAGATTAAACAGAATACTGCATATTTAAAATAAACTCAACCTTAAACATCTGCAGCAGTCAAACTGATCCATATAACACTAATGGGGGACATTTTTCTGCAAATTAAGTACTTTTACTTTGGATACTTTATGTAAAACTGGCCCATAATCCAGTTTTATGTGTTTCATAGTGTTTTATTGCTACTTTTGCTGAAAGAAGGGTTCTAAAAAGTTCATCTAGCACTTGTCACTGCAGATAATAGGAAATATTTAGATGATAACTATAGAAGTAATAGTATTTTGCAATTCTTCAGCCAGGAAGGAGAACAGAAAGGTGAAGAGGCTCACGAAAAGTGCAGCAAGATTCGGGACAGTGTTTAAAAGAATTAAAAGAATAAAAGAATTAAAGACAGGCACCATGAAACAGTATGAAGATTTGGAGTTGGTAGTGGTGAGATGTCATCATCTCTACTTGCCTTTCTGCATGCTACTGATGTTAACATATATGCCTATGCATGCAGCATGAATGTATGTATCTTCTGTATGCTGCAACTTATTGTATTATTCTTAATAATAGTGGTGTAATGGCAAACAACTGTGATTTTAGCTATTGTTTACTTTAAAATGTGTCACATCTTTCACAATAATCTTAAAGAAATATAACTGTAGACTAACATTTCCCATTTTGTGTGCACATACTCAGAGATTGATTTGTAAAACCTTGGTTGACTTATCAATACAGATAACCCCAACTGTTAGGCTTGAGGAAGCTAGATACTGAAACTGTATATTGAACTGTTGAGCATTCTAGTACTGGCTCCATGTGTTTGTGTTATATGTTTATCCATGAATCTCCTGTGTCCTCAGTAATACTGTGGTTGTTAAAAGTCAAATTCCTAATAGTGGAATCATAAGAGAGAATGTATTAATATATTAAATAACAGAATATATTCTGGAGCCTCTTCCCACAGTACAGTTACATTAGAAACAGAGTAAAATTAACCAAATCATTGCTTTTTGCATGGGTTTATCTAATAAGACTGGCTGAGATTATGTAAATTCATGTTAAGGAAAACATCAGTCTCACAATGCATTTTGATCAAATGCAGATCAATTCAAAAGTGATTTTCTATTATTTTTAGTATCACATACAGTGTTATGATATTCTTGGAAAGTGTAAATCAACATTTAAAACATGTGCATCATGTCTGTTTGTTTAGATTTGATTCAGATTGTGCTAATGGTTTTAAAATAGCCTTCCTTCCCTAGTGCCATCAGCTGTGCTTCACTGCTGCTGCGAGAATTTTACCACAGTTTTTACAAGTGCTGCCATAAGGGCCCAAAAGAAAGCCTGTATTATTACGGGCAAGCCAGTTTAAGAAAAAGTAACCCAATTCGGTAATAAACACCCGAACGTAGTAGTTGCAGCCACGACTTTAGTTTTCTGTCAATGTCTACACACATACAACAGACTCAGCACACCATCACTGAAGTGAAAATGATTATATGAAACAGGCATGTCTGTAAGGAAAGTGGGACATCATGTGTGATTGACCTCACAGTGATTTGGAAAAGGCACATTCAGTCAAATGTGCATCACACAGGAAAATACTCTCAGCAGTCTTATCCACTGCATTGTTTCAGAAATGTCCACTTTTCTAACTTTGTGTTTTAATCCTTTGATGCAAAATGTACTCAATATAAGCAGCCTGACCAGAAGACATTCACACTCCCACACATGCTCACTCACACATATTATCACCCCACATAATGAGATGCTTTTCTTCATTTAAATGGTTTAAATGTTTACTTGTTGAGGGGGGGGTTTGTCACTCATATCCATCTCTGATCCACCTCCATTTGATATGTGCATCTGGGTAATCCTGAATCCAGCTGGGGTGCCAATTGTTCTTATTATTATTCTGTGTAGAGATATTCTTTATGCCACCACCAGATCTGTTCATCACATGGGTGAGCTCCTCCAGCCTGCTTCTTGGCAGAGACTATAATTACCGCCAGAGCAAGTCTTGATCAGAATAATGGGAAATTAAATATTTTAGAGGAAGGATACCCGCTCTTTAAAGTCTTAATCAATTTTATAGATATTGTCAGGAAATTAAATGAGAGAGATAAAATTAGCATTTTCTAACTCTATCACAGAAAGCCCTCCTTTTCTACCGCCATACTCCAAATACAGAATCACAAATTGAGAAATGATTTCCAATGTAAACGTTTCCATTAAATTAATAGATTTTCCTCTGAAGCAGAAGGTTGCTGCAGGTTCCAAAATCTGTGTATTAATTTTATGAGAAATGAAAAGCAGTGGATGACCTTCTCAGTTCCCGTACTGATAGTTTGAAAAGATGCAATTGGGGTCTGAAAGCATATTGATTTCCAAAAATATGTATGCCATATAAGCTTGTCACTAGTTGAGCTGGCTTCTTTTTTGCATGTGTCATTCTCAACAACAGTATTAAGGGTGCCTGTGTTTTCATATTCTTGAGAATGGCCTGTGAGAATATGGCAGTGAAAATGTGCAGCTTTCTGAGAAAAAAGAAATATAAATACAGGAACAAACAGTGGACTTTATGAGACTCTGAAAGGATTTGGTGAAGTGCGAGGTCAAAACAAAAGAGAATAAATGTTTGTACTTGGCATGAATAAAATGGAGCAATGGTATGTGTACTGTGATTGACTTAAATGCTTGCTGGTGCTATGGATGTGATTGTAGAGTGTTTATGAGAGCATAACTCATGGCTGTGCTTTTATTGTACTGATTCTTGACTGAAAGTACTGCATTGCATTCATTTCAAAGATTTCTATGCTATAAATTCACACTGAGAGAAAAATTGGAGCAGTGAGGTTTATATTGCAGGTGCAGGTATAGTCAGACATGTGTTTTCAGACTCACACAGGGAGGGGTTTTTTTAAAGCTTTTTTCCCCCCAGCTAGGACAACAGTAATGGGCAGTGAAATTGTCAGTGAATAACTGAAAATAAATCACTGAATAATCATCTAATTGAGGATGCTATAGTGGGTTGTTAAAGTTACTATGAGTAATGGCCAAGCAAATGAGGCAGTGCAGTCAGCTGGTGAACATGAGTTGAAGTAGATGATACTCCAGTGCTCAGCTCCAATCTCCAATCAAACATAAGATTTGCAAAGGATTTACAACTATGCAAAATGCTAATACATTTTATCTTTATGCCAGCGCCATTATTATCTTGTTAAAATAGGAAACTACCAACCCACAATCAGTGAATGCTGATCATGATTCATCATCATTGTGAATCAATAAAAAAAAATGCAATTAAAAAAGTTACTTACAAAATAAGTAGTTACCCTTATGTTGTCCTAAAATTTATACATCACTACTATTTTAATTATTACAACATGGAATTGACACTATCGCATTTGTTTATATATTTACAAACACAAGACTAAACGTGCTTTAAAAGAATCTTGTACTCTAATGCTGTTTGAGCTACATTTACATGCAAATGTTTTGTGGATGCACCAAAATGGCAAGATCGTTTCAGTTGCGATCGATCAAAACCCTGCCCCCAAAAAACCTAAAACTTTTCTATCCCCCCAACTACCCACTGAAGCTCAAATTAATTCCACATCAGTCAGTTTTGTAATTTGTTTATATAGATTGTATTTGATTTAAGTTGATCCATCTTTCCATTATTAAGGCTCCTGGGGACCTGTGGTAGAGTAGCTGATATAGGGTGGTGTTTACCCCTTTATTTTACAGCCCCTTGATTTGATTATTAACATAATCAATGGCCCCAAATTGCTCGGTGAGGCAGTGTTCAAACAGACTTTATTCTTTCAAAAACTCCACCTCCTTTATTCTTTTGCAATGCAACATTTTCCATGACATATTTAAGCTCTATATTTAACATAAAATACATTTCGCCATTTGAAAAAAAGCATGCTATCTCTATTTGATTTATGCCACAGGCCTGCCTGAGTATGAGAAAATTGGGGAATTTAAAAAATTCTCTAAAACACACGCTTCACTCTTAGAAATGATCCTGTTCATACTATTGATTCGTGCATGGGGCTCAATGAACCTAAATGGATGACATCTTTTACCCTCAACTGCTACCTGCCTATTTAATATGTGTGTAAGACTAAATTCATTTTCTTACTGATCTACTTTTCCCATAGTGTGTGACATGTAAAGGGGGGTGATGAAACGATCTCACTGGATAAACTGATAAATAATAGCCATGGTTTCTCAGCTCATTTCCTTTGATTGACTCAAGCTCACACTTAAAAGGAAATGAACCTGGGGAGGAGTGACAAGCCTATTCAGCATAATGCATTGTGGTCTTCCTAAGACTTCAAATTTGTGCTTGCTGTCTGGAAAAAACCACCATCCTCTGCCATAGGAGTGGTTAATGAAGTGTGTTCCTGGGCCCTGGTTGGCAGTTTGACGAAAACGCAGAATGGGGCAATCCTCTTCTCGTCCCTGAAGAAAGGACAGGGGAGTAAGATGGTTGTGAATTGCCAGATTTTTCTTCCTGTCAGGAACAGATACGTAGAACCAACCAACCTTACCCCTGCAGCTGTCTAATTGTCGCTCCTTCCTGTGCTTGGAAAAGAAGTAAGCTCAGATGTATGAAAATGTTTAACATGTTCTTTAACGTTTACCTAAAATCCATTTCTTAATAAACAAGTTGAAAGAGAACTGTGTTAGAATTCATTAACCATCCTTAGCTGAAGCCTTTCTTTGGATTGGCAAAATAATTTCCATCATGTTTAGAGTATTTCCAAATGATTGTCCTTTCAGTGCCTGCTCTCCTGAGGTTTACTTAGGGGGGTATAAATACTGAGCGAAGAGCTGTGGTTTCTACGTACTTCATCATTAGTTGGTGTTTTATTGGTGTATCTTCAACAGCATAGAAAGTTAAGTCTTTCTTTTAATGCGTTGGCTTACTGAGGCATGTAAAAGTAATTTCTGTAATAATCCAGGAGAGAAGAGAATTTAGGCTGATAAGAAGCAATCTTACTGGCCCACAGGGTAACAAAGTCTTTTTTGTCTAAGAATTGCTGTGACAAGACAACTCAGTTGACCTTGTGTTAGCAATACTGGAAGATTTATACATACTACTTATGCTACTGGCACTGTAAGAAGCATTTAGGGTGTTACTTGCAATTAAAGGAATCTGTGTATGGCCAAGCCAGCATACCATTAGCATGTGTTGTAATTTATAGTACACCATGATGCTATAACTGGCTGCAAACCATACAAACAGGGTCTCTCGTGCACACATGCATGTACAGTTTACTGTAACATAACAGTACATAGCCTCTGGCAGCAATGCACAAGTGGCTATAGATCTTGAACTTTTGTCCTTTCAGGGAATACACAGTATTCAGCATTAAGCATTATTATACAGTCTATTTCATTATTTCTAAAAAAAAAAAATCAAAATATATCATAACCCTGCAACTAAGTAAGTCTGTCTTAGGCCTCACTCACACAGGCCTAGAGACTGACCAGCAACCTCTCATCTCTATGGAAAACTGTGCATTCCCCAACCAGTTGACAAGTGACTGGCAGAAGTTTCTGGTTTTTGCCAGGCAAAATTGGTCACAAAAAGGGTGCTGCACCAAAAACCTCCTTGTCTCTAGCCCTGTCTGACTAGGGCAGAGGTGGGAAGTAATTAAGTACACATACATCATTATTGTACTTAAGTAGAGTTTTCAGATATCTTTGCTTGATCATTTATTTCTTCTGACAACTTTTTAGATTGAATTCAATTCAATTCAATTTTATTTATATAGCGCCAAATCACAACAAACAGTCACCTCAAAGCGCTTTGTATTTTGGTTAAAGACCCTACAATAATACAGAGAAAACCCAACAGTCAAAACGACCCCCTATTAGCAAGCACTTGGCGACAGTGGGAAGGAAAAACTCCCTTTTAACAGGAAGAAACCTCCAGCAGAACCAGGCTCAGGGAGGGGCAGTCATCTGCCGTGACTGGTTGGGCTGAGGGGAGAGAGACAGGACAAAAGACATGCTGCGGAAGAGAGCCAGAGATTAATAATAACTAATGATTAAATACAAGTATAAACAAGTAAAAAAGGTGAATGAAAATAAACAGTGCATTATGGGACACCCCCCCCCCAGCAGCCTAGGCCTATAGGAGCATAACTAAGGGGTGGTTGAGGGTCATCAGATTGAGTCCTAACTAACAGCTTGATCAAAAAGGAAAGTTTTAAGCCTAATCTTAAAAAATAGAGAGGGTGTCTGTCTCCCGAATCCAAGCTGGGAGCTGGTTCCACAGAAGAGGGGCCTGAAAGCTGAAGGCTTAAGTTTCCTAGGAACCACAAGTAAGGCAGCAGTCTGAGAGTGAAGTGCTCTATTGGGGTGATATGGGACTATAAGGTCTTTGAGAAAAGATGGGGCCTGATTATTCAAGACCTTGTATGTTATGAGAAGAATTTTAAGTTCTATGTTCTCCGTACATATCTGTACTTTCATGTCCTTACATTTTCAAAACAGGCTCATTACTTTAGGTTTAAGACATTTGAGGGAAGTTTTTATTTCACATCACTGCACGCCTTCAAACATAAAACCAATGTGAACTTAAATGGAGGGAACAATAATACATAAAAGACAACCCTATTGGTGTATCCATCACTGGGGCTTATCGCGTACAAAGAGATGAAACAGGCAAAAACATATAATGTATGCATCATTTATAGCGCTATACTCTGGAGTTAAATTGAGATGGAACGATCTGGAATGGGGTTTTTGCTGCAAATGTCCATTAGTTGTGGTCACAGTGCTTTAGCATCTAGCTAGTGCTACTAAAGACAAGTGAGCATACACATTCCTTAAGTGACAGGTAATTTCAAATGCAGCATTTCTAACAGTTCAACAAATATCAGCAGCCACACAAACTGCCTCTTTGCAGTTTGTCACACAGCATGTCTGCTAGTTAAAAGTACGGCTGATGTATTTCCCAGAGGGAGAAATGAGTGTGAGATAACTTCAGTCAGAGATGGAGAAAGATGTGAGAAAGACAGGAAAGGAGAGGAAAAAAAGTGGTGACATCTGATGTAATGTCCTAATTTTTAAAAAATCAGATAGTGAACCTGTAAGTAATGTGAAGAAATGATTTTCAGATTGCAAAACATCCTGCAAAACAAATAACTTTGTCTTATTCAAATACTCAGCAGTTTAGTGAAGGATAAACAGTTTAGTTTACTGCACTATGGTGAATTTACAGTAAAGCACTGTGTTGGACTTGTGCCCAGTAGCTGTGGTGTTTTTATTCAGTGTTAGGTTACATCAAGGGCAGCAGAGATGAATTTGAACTTAAGCTGATGATGCTTAGATTCATTCACTGAATTCAACCCTTATACCAACTACTTATACATTCTAGTATAAACACAGTATAAAAAGCTGGGAATGGAAATCAGCCCATTAGCTTGTGAAACATCGGCTTACATCTTGTTGAATTCAGCTGTGTAAATCCACAAAGAGCAGTAAACCTCAGAGCAGCAGCAGTGGCAGCACAGGTCAGCTGATCACACCCTGCACACAAAGAAAATCTGCTGGAGTTTTCGCTGTAGAAATTATTGTGAGCTGTGATTCTTTTCCCTATGCTCAGGCACTATCTATCTAAGTGATCTTAGGGTTCCTCCACTACAAGCTATATTGCCAAAAGTATTCACTCATCTGACTTCATATCCATAGGGTTTAATATGATGTTGGCCCACCCTTTGCAGCTTCAGCTCTTTTGGGAAGGTTTCAGAGAGTGTTTATCTGAATTTTTGACCATTCTTCCAGAAGCGCATTTGTGAGGTCAGACACTGATGTTGGATGAAAAAGCCTGGCTCAGTGTCCACTGTAATTCATCCCAAAGGTGTTCTGTCGGGTTCAAGTCAGGACTCTGTGCAGGCCACACCAACTCACTCTTTCTGCAGTGGTGTGCAGTCATGTTGGAACAGGAAGGGGCCTTCCGCAAACAGTTCCCACAAAGTTGGGAGTATGAAATTTTCAAAAATGCTGAAGCATTAAGAGTTCCTTTCACTGGAACTAAAGGGCCAAATCCAACTCCTGAAAACAACCCCACACCATAATCCCCCCTCCACCAAACTTTACACTTGGCACAATGCAGTCAGACAAGTACCGATTCCCTGGCAACTGCCAAACCCAGACTCATCCATCAGACTGCCAGACATAGAAGTGTGATTCATCACTACAGATAACACATCTCCACTGCTCTAGAGTCCAGTGGCGGCATGCTGTACACCACTGCGTCTAACACGTACTGTTCTTGAGCTAATCTAAAGGCCACATGAAGTTTGGAGAGCTATAGCTACTGAATCTGTAGAAAGTTGATGACCTCTGTGCACTATGCACCTCATCATCCATTGACCTCTGTCATTTTATGTGGCCTACCACTTCGTGGCTTAGTTGCTGTCATCCCCAATCTTTTCCACTTTGTTATAATCCAACTAACAGTTGACTGTGGAATATCTAGTAGTGAGAAAATTTCACAACTGGACTTGTTGCACAGGTGGCATCCTATGACGGTACCATGCTGGAATTCATTGACCTCCTGAGAGCGACCCATCTCTTTCACAAATGTGTGTAGAAGCAGTCTGCATGCCTAGGTACTTGATTTTATACACCTGTGGCCATGGAAGTGATTGGAACACCTGAATTCAGTGATTTGCAGGGGTAGGTTAACAGGCCACTCATTATTTGGAAGAATCCCATTAAAAAGAAACAGAGAATTACAATGTAACTGTTGCAACAGATACAGGCTACTGTAGAGTGAGATTTCTCAAAAACAGTTCAAATGAGCCACCAATGATCATTCCAGGTATAGCTACTTGTTATAGAAGCACTTAGATTCCAATCCATTCTAATGTTGGCCGGCTGTCATTGTCCTGCTTTCTTCACTTTTAAATTATCCTGAGTTGAGGAAAACACTCTGCTGCCTTATAGTGTTGACCCTTCTCATATAAACCCTTACTCACTTAATACCTTGGGTCATCATTGCTGTGACCTCTTGGAGAGAGTAAAGAGTAAAAACTCCTCTTCTGGTGAAGCCTAGCAATCGCAACAATTTATTTTTTTTTATTTCAAACACAAGAGCCAATTAAGATATTATATATTACCTGTTATTAGAATAAGCATTAAAAAAAACACTTGGCACTTAATTGTAAAACATAGACGCTGCATAAACGTAGTACTTGCCAAATGCTGGTCTTGACAATAGCATTCTGTCACGAACAATTGAACTGGTATAATGATAATCACATGGCTCCAGTACACAACTGCCATGGTCTCAGTGAGCCAAGTTCGCAGTCTTACTTATGCTTCAGAAACACCAGATGAATGAAATTTCAGCTATCCTGGTTGTAGTGCCCCTGGACAAGATCCAGGCTCAACTTCTGTCAGTACTGAAACCTTTACTAAAGCTTTGCACTAATAAAAAAATTAAAAAACTCAATGTCCACTGAATGCTAAAAGTAATATTTAAGTTTATTTGTGTTTCCTTAGATTATTCTACCACAGAGTGAGAGGTATATTAACTTGCTATGACATTCACAAACATCCTTGAAATGTCTTTTTTCATTACTCATCAGTTTTTAATAAACTGATGAGTAATGTTTAGAGCTTAGAATACTGTGGTCACTCATAATGGAGAAAAAAATATCTACAACAATGTCAGCAGAGCATTTCTTAGTTTGGGATTTACACAGTGAATTGTGTTTCCATTTAGCTTTGTATTTATACTCACAGTGTTCCTTACACTCAGACAGTGAGCATTTCTCCAACAAGGAGAATTCAACAACTCTCTGTTGAAAAACTACTTCATCTAACTGTTTAATGAAGTGAATGACAAGAAATCTTTAAGCACAAGAACAACAGAGTTCGGTGGCCATTAATCACTTATTCTGTGTGAGTGTTTACTGTCCTGCTGTCCCTTATGACTGCACTCCATTTACACAGCTACTGTGGGGATGTATTTGAATTATAATAAAAGCACACTGCTTTGAAAACATTTTTTTTAAATTCAATTAGTAATTTATCAAATAAATAAATTCAAAGGTTTGGAGGGTGACAAAAATGAGACCAGCTGGTTATAATCTATCCTGGAGCACAGTATACAACATATCCATCCATCCATTCACTTCCACTTATCCTGGTCAAGGTCAAGGGGGGGCTGGAGCCTATCCCAGCTGACATAGGGGGAGAGGCAGGGTACATCCTGAACAGGTCGCTAGCCTGTCGCAGGGCCAACACAGAGAGACAGACAACCTCACTCACTCATATTCACACCTATGGGCAATTTAGAGTGGCCAATTAACCTAACCCCAGTAAGTGCATGTCTTTGGACTGTGAGAGGAAACCCACGCAGACACGGGGAGAACATGCAAACTCCACACAGCGAGAGGCCCAGGCCAAGATGGAATCAAACACAGGCCTTCTAGATGTTAGACTAACTGTGAGGCAGCAGTGCTAACCACTGTGCCACCACGCTGCCCAATATACAACATATGTATGCATTTTTTTTTATATTATTATCCTAAATTTTGTCAGCACAGCCCATTGTTGGTGTCACAGCTAGCATCTTACCTTTCAAAAATTAAATAGACATGTATACACAGCACCGCACCTGAAAATGGCTCATCTCATGCTGATCACCCCAGGTCACACTGATTTACATACCCACATATACTTTCTCCTATGTATATTCATACATGCGTACAACCACACACACACACACACACACACATTAATATCCCCTCTCTCCCTTTATGCTAACTCATCTATTCTTCTTCTTATTCCTGTTTTTATCCAGTTGTCATCATTTACATGCATGCTCCATGTTAATCTCCGATTTATTGATTGATTGATTGCTTTTGGTATGTTTGTATGTTTATATGTTTTATGTGTATTTATGTGTAGTGGACCTGATTCGATTGGGGCCTCTTGGCCAGGTCGTGTTTGTAAATGAGAACTAGTTCTCAAACATTTTTACCTGGTAAAATAAAGGTTTAAAAAAAATGGAAATGCTAATGAGTTACCTGACAGCCATAGTGTCTCATAGATGTCTTTCTTGTTTTTAACAAACTATACAGTATTTGTGCATAAATGCTTTTAAAAGCACACTTGTAAATTTTGGTATTTTTTTAATCACCAATGGATTAAAAAAATACCAGTAGACTGCATGTACAATCCAAATAAATTCTACTAAAATCCATCAAATTGGGAGTTCCATTTGAAAGTACGGTCAAACACAATTAATATTTCCAATGCTGTTTTGCTACTTTGGGAGAGTTTGGCCTGTATTCAGTAAGAACCCTGCGTATGTCAATAGCACTGACAATCCCTAATGATAAGGCCAAGAAGCTGCCATAAAATGCTGGGATTACTATTTGTGATCAGCAGGTGTGTCAACATTCTCATCTTATCAGGCCATTTCACACCAGCTTGCACTCCAATGAATATTATTCCACATTATCATATGCTTTACAGATATTGGCCAGTGATATAGCTGCTCCTTTGTAATTCCCTTTCCAGCACATACAGATCTCATGAACCGAGATTAGCTGTCTTATAAAAAGTCACTGTTCAGTAAAGTCTGGAATAAATTTAAATTGAATCGCGTTCAATTTTGATTAAACCTCGTAAAGAGCCGAGAAACACAAACTGACACGAAGTGAATTACACAGAAGAAAAAGGCAGTAATGATGCATTTTGGTGCAAAAGTAAGCCAGTGCAGTTTTATAATGTCTAAAGCATCAGTTGTGTAATTTGTAAAGGACTCACCTCTCGGAATTCCACCTGGACTTGTGTGTAATTAATTCTGCAATGGCTGCTCTTGATGGAACAAGATATTAAATATATGGGATGATACGGAATGCTTTAGAGAGGATTAATGTCTATTTGCTGATATGACCAGGGTAAAGGTTTGAGGCCTGTGAGGACTCTTTTTTTTCAGATCCATTATTTAACAAAATATGCATGAGCGACATAAAACCACACTCTCATGCACATGTAATTGCAAATGGAAATTGAAAGTAAACAGCTGCTTGCATGTTTACTTATCCATATGGTATGGTAATTATGAAGGAGTCAGATAAGAGTGGATGAAGACTCAGAGGAAAGTCAATGTTTCATCCTTCGTAAGAGAAGGAGTCTCGGGCCGCTTCATATGATCTTTTGTGATATACTGACCCAATCTTTTTGGAGAGATTGCACAAATTGTTTAGAGCTGCTAGACTCAGGGGCCTAGCGTGGAGATCAGGAAAACCGAGTGTACAGCATGGGTATGTAGCAGTGTTGAAGGGAATGATGCAACAAAGACAAACCCCCAGTGTGAAATATGAAATACAAACACAAATATGTGTGGAGAGACATACTCTAAACCTCAGAGACACATGTAAAAGATGTTTTTTTATACATACATTTAAAGTAGAGTCATAGAGGAGATACTTGACACCAGCACAAGTGGTTAATTTTGTTTTTTAAGCTGCGTCCTGTGAAATGTGTTTAGATCACTATGACTTTTATTCATAACAAATGGCATGGATAATGAGACAGAGATGTTACAGGTATGGTTAGCTGACAACGTCTGTATGAGCTGCTCTAACGAGCTGCTGAACACACAAAAAGCGACAAATTCACATAATTTGTCTGCACATGATCTAGTCCATGTGTGTGTTTCTTGGGAAATTTAACATTCTCATAAACCAATTTTCCATCCTTTTAGTCCCAGGACTTTTTTTGATTTCCACTGCAGTAGAAACACCTGCAAAGATTAAGCAAATTAGTCCAGTGAAGCATGAACAAGCAACAGCTGTTTCTCCACATCATTTTTGGTGAGAATTTTAGTGCCTTTAAAAGCCGAACAGGGATGGTTTCTTTTTGCTGTATGATGTAGAATATTTCTTTCAACAAGGTTAAGTTAAGTTAGGCCTTGGTGTCTGTGGTGGAAATGTGGCTTTGATGATAGAAGTGTAGACACCATCATCGGGAATGCTGAAATTTCAGACTATTCAAAATCTAATACAAATTTTTTGCTTTTCTAAGATTTGAAATGATAAAGATCACTGTTGTACCAAGACTGATATCTTGGTGGATTATTAAGAATTGAACTGAATTTCAGGATATAAGAATAGATCATTCTGATGGGTTGTGGGGTTCAAACCATGTAAACAGCCATCCAATCCAGGCATTATAGATACATTTTCAGTGGAAGGAAATTACTCATTTCCTTGTCTACACTGTTGCACAGGAGCCAAACAATCTTCAGACAGAATCAGAAAGTTGGATTAACCAAACACATGTTTGTTCAACTAATTTCATACTTTGGAAACCTTGTCAACTGTGGGAAAAAAAAGAAAGAAAAAAAGTATTTTTCTAATACAGAAAATACAAAAAGAATAGCGAGAATTAGAAATCCATTGATTCAGTAATCTCTGGATCTAATGTCAATAAGGAGAGAGGCAATTTGTTCCAGGCTGTTTGGCCAGGCTTTGAAATCTGGCTTTTAATCAGATTTTTGGCATGTTAATGCAATTCTCATGCATCTTCAGTAGGGTCATTATGTAAGAGTCAATACAATCAGTAATCTCATCCAAGCTATACATGTGACCAGCTCTTTGTGGTCCACACTCCTACGTTTCATTAATTCCTCTGAAATGAAATTCAGAGTTGCAGTGTCCTTTTCCCTCTCTCCTAATCTAATAACTGTAATGATACAGATTTCTAAATTCAATCAGCTTTAATCTCGGGGATACAGATGCTCTCAATAGGGAGAGAAAAATGGTCCCAGCTGGTGAGTGGTGAAACCCTTATGAAAAAAAGTAGCTACTTTAGAGAGATGAGGACTCATATGTGTGTGTGTGTGTGTGTGTGTGTGTTGGTTATATTTGCTAAAAAGACAAGTTGTGTCTTTTGAGCAAATGTTTCTCTGCCCACTGTGCATCATTCCAGCTGTCACGTTGTTTGTGAGTGAAACTGAAAGATCTTTTTAAAAAAAAGACAAAAGTTGAATTGTTGGTGTCAAACTGGTCATCAAAAGAAACACCACACACTTGTTGCTTTACTCTCATGGTTTAGAAGATGATTTATGTGAGTTATTGCAGCATAACAAAACTTGCTCAACAAAGGATCCATGACATAAACCACATTCAGAGTCCAGGCATAACCAAACAAAATAATGTTTTCTCTAAAATGAAAATGCAGAATTTCACATTATTTTGAGACAGGATGCTTTTATCTCATTTAAGACCCGACATTGTTTCTGTCTTTCAGGTGTTTCTTTTAATGAGGACGTGTTTCATGTGAGGAGATTTTCTTCTTCCCTTTCTTTATTCTAAGTCACTCTGGGGTCACTCTGATGAAGAGTCAAAAGGAGGTCACTCAGTATTCATGTAAAATTATAATGACTCAGCATCTGTCTGACAAACCAAGGACCTGCATACATCTTCTTAGTTCAAGAGATACTGCGCAGTTAGACTGGTTCTGCTTACATTTTTTTCCAATGAAGACCTGTCATTAGTCAGGTGTTATCATTAGCATCAACGATGGATCTGTTCTAATCAAGTGCCCCATAAATACACGATTGTAACCGTGAGCCAGCATGAGTGATGTCAGGAGTCTGAGTCTGGAGTAGCTAAATTAAATAGAGTCATCCCTAATTTTATTATATATCATTATCTATCATACTTCCACCAAACATCCTCTTAAAGACAAGAGGTTTTATCATCCAGGGAAACTAAACACACCTGTGTGGGTGTGCAGAACCCGATGGTGAATTTTCCACCCTGTATGACATTCCCAATATGAAGTAAAAACAAGAGATATTTTTTTTTATTGTTTAAGAGAATTAAAACTTTAACAACACGACCTTGAGAAAGAAGCAACAATGCTTGTCTTACAAGATTATGGTCACCTCAAAAGTAATGATACACCTGTTTGGTTTTCACAGAGACTAATCTGTTTTTACTCTGAGAAATGGATGATACAGTCTTGCTAAAATCCAAATAGCTCAAGAAATAAATTCATGGCAAGGATGGTGCTTTTCATACCACCTTGTACAGCTATACCAAGTACAATAACATTATAATCATGCTGTTCCCAGCAATGCAAACTCCTCAGCGGCAGACAGACTAAAAGGCAAATTAATTCAGGACTCAAAACAGAAAAAATACACCACCAGTTGCTGAACTGAATTGTAATATTATGTTTGTTTGCTCTTTTTCTGTGTATGATGGGTAAATACAGTTTCTCAATTTACATTAGAGAGACAAAAAAACCCCCCCAAAAAACACACCTTTAAGAGATTGCTTACCATGACCTTCTGATCCTGTAGGGAATTCACTATCCAGTCTAAGAACCAGCACAATAATATAAAGGTTCATTCATTTAAGTTTTTGCCATCACAGTACACACATTTTTCCAGATAAACACCTTAAAGTCATCTTTGAGGGTAGCAATGTACATGTTTACAAGAACACAGCTATTTTCTTCTTGTGTTCTTGTAAACAGGTCACTACTGATAAACAAATAAATTAAAAAAGAAGTTAAGTAGTAATTTGGAGGTGTAATTAGGATTTTGCATTTAATTTTCAAACTGGACTGGAAAGCAACATTGTTTTTAGCACCAAATCATCACATTTCTTCCACCACGTTTAAGCGACAGAGTCAGACACTCCTCGAGCAACTTTTCATTTATGTTTATCTCACAAATGATCTTAATTGGTTTTCTCTTGTTTCTTGTCTCTTTCTTGCAAATACATCAAAATCAAATTTATTGTTCATAACACTTCTAATTCCTCATTGCAATGTCAGTATTGTTTTGCCCATGTTAATCTTTTACTGTCCATTCTCTTTGCTAATCTACCCCAAATGACAGCCTCTCCTGGAGTCACTGCTGATGTTGTTGCTGCTGTTTTCTGGAAAAAAAATAATGACGCTGTAGATCTCCGCAGTTGTAGTTGCCTCTTACATCCAGCTAGTTAGAACTATTTTGTGAAAAGAGGGCTACACACTGTTGTATCAAAATGTCAGGGTTTTGTTAATTTTCATATCTAATATATTTCATTTTATACTGTAGCTCAAGAATGTTATTGAGAAACCAATCAAACCCACAAAGGCTGAAGCTCCAGACACTCCAGCACACTGTGCTAACTAGCTTAATGGATGAGAGGTTTTCTAACAGATATCTACTGACAAATCACGTCTGAGAAGATTTCACTTGCATGCAGGTAAAACAGTCAGCGTTGAAGGCAAAAGAGGGGAATACATTAGACGAAATAGGATGTCAATTTTATCCATATTTCTACTTTATATTTTCTAATAAATGTTATGTCACGAACATGTGATTGCCTTTCATGGCAATGATCTTTGTACTGAACCAACACTTTTGAGTGTAAATAATGACTATGTAAGCACACTCCACAAACTGTACATAAAAGATGGTCACAGCCACAGTGACATCTCACATTGGTTTGGGAACTTCATATTTCAAAGCTTCCATTTTTGGCTTTGTTAGACAAGAGAATGGAGTGTAAGTTCACATCATGGGCAGCTTCCTGTGATGCTCAAACTGCATAAAAACAAACAAACAAAAAACTCCCATTTGGAAATGCTTGGATCAGAGCATACATTTCAGCTTCTAAATGATTTTGTGCCAGGAGAATTTAAGAAATAGGAACAGGTGGATCAGAGTATTCAGCGAAATGGAAATTGTTTATATATATATATATATATATATATATATATATATATATATATATATATATATATATATATATATATATATGTGTGTGTGTGTGTGTGTGTGTGTGTGTGTGTGGTTAAACGGTTAAATTTTTCATGTCTAAGAAGTATGTGACATTTAAAAACCTATCTCAAATGTTTGGATGCTGCGAGTCATGGTTCTTGAGATCCAGATACATTAAAGAAGAGAAGCAGCAGGAAAAGAAGAATGGATACAGGACCAAAGACAAAATGAAAACTGAGTATATAACATAGGAAAAATTCACTAACCTATTATTTTTGTTAACAATTTTTTTCTTTTTAGCATTAGATCAGATTGTTTCTTTTTTAAGTTTTCACTTAGATTACTTTTGGAAAGTGAGCTATTATTATTAATGAAACCAAAAGCCTTCTTATCTTATTGGTGCATGGCCCAGAAAGCTTAAACCTCTATTAATCTTGAATGCGCTATCTCCCTTTTCTCCTTTGTCTGTCATCACAGTACCCACGCACTGCTGTAACCTCAAAAAGTTTTTGGTAACCCTTGGATCCCGCAGTGACATAGTCCATTCCCCGTGACATTTGTTTTCTCTCATAAAGTTGAGAAGACGAGTTGGAAGTTTTCATCAGGAAAAGAAAAGAACACCCCGGTGGTAAAGACCAAGTTTGGGTTCACATAACATCTTTTAGACTACTGCAACTTTGAAGTTAAAGTTTTCAGTTAATCTCATTAATGTAATAATTAATTGTGTGGTAATCTGATAAGAACCCATTTCCAAAATGTCTACCGAAATGTACGAAGTGACAGCCATCATTGAAACTTATTGAAGTATGAACAAAACCCTAGAAGCCATCAACAAAACCATTTGCAGCTGAAAGTATTAAATGAAAGTTGCCTGATCCACCTATCTGCCCCCAATCACCACTCAGCCCCATTAATATCCTTATACAACCTTAAACTCTTAAGTGTCTCATTGACAGGTAAATGCTTTTGGGATATGGGTAAACAGTGCAAAAATGTTTTATACTTCCCGAAGAAGGCGAAAGGATAATGCAATTTCACACTTTTATTGCTTTTCCCTTTGCTTTTGTGTAAGATTACCGATCAAACAAAACACCCAAGACAGCATCTCAGCGCTGAATTAAAAGACTGATTGCACAAGAATTGCGCCAGACATGAGCCTTGAAATTCTGGTGCATGGCTTGCCTCGTGTGGCAAACACATGCATCGGGCATGCTTAGTGCAGAATGCATTAGCAATGTCTACTTTTAGGGTCACAGGGCTATAGATTTTAGTGGCCGGTGCCACAATCAGAAAACAAAAAACAAGAAATGGACAGAGCTAACACATGCAGCTAACACAAAATCTGCACTGAGCTCTTTGTATGTGGAGAACATCAATATCAGAGCATGTAGAACTGCTGTAAAAAGGCAGGAAAAAAAGCCTACCCTCCTATGGAGATGTAACTATATTACAACTCCTGCTGAGACAGGCGCCAACATAAAAATGTTATCATGTTTGTTCATCACATTCATAAGATGTAATTCTAAGCTTTGCCTGACCTTTTCTTTGCCATTTTCTGTCACTGAGCAGTTGTTTCATTTTTCAAGTTGTACGTGCCTCACTGTAGTAACTCACATGTCTGTAATTTACACATCAGCAATTACACTCTGTGGTGTTATTGGTGTCCAGCAGTACAGGTTTTCAGTATTTACAGTAGTGGAGGGCATTCATCATTAGAGATTTTGGTCTAATATATCAGTTTCACTGTCAAAACAAACATTTAACTTTCACTTTTAGAAGTGAAAAATAGTATGAAAGGCTATTCCCACTGAGGTATAAAATACAGTAGAAGATGACATATACAGTGAATTTGTAATATGCATACATTTAAAAAAAAAGAGAGAGAATGTGAGAGAAAAATCTACTTGATAAAACAGTTTAAAAAGGTTAAATAAATTACTACTTAATAAATGGGCATTAAACACCCTTAGGTCCTGATCAGTTTGATCTTTTCATAACCACAAGAGTGACACCTCTTGGTTGGCCTTTTTCATCATCTTTACGCTTGATCCGCGGCATTCATTCATTCTCTCAATAAAAATTGATTTTAAGATCACCTTATAAGCTACATATTGAAATACAATCTCTTAGTTTGCTTAAAGATAAAACTTCGTTCCCCGACTGTGTACCTAAACCATATCTGACCCCTTCTGTGCATCAGTGAATCAAGCGCATCAGTTACACCAGCTTTATCTCCAAAGTTGCCTGTACCATGAATGTCCGTGGATGGATGCTTGTGTAGGCAGAGGCGCTGTCCACGGTACTGCATTCAGCCCCTCCCCGGTAGACATCACGGAGAGACACGTGATACTTTCTGTCTGTGGCTCCTGACAGTCGCTGGATAAGCTCAACAGGGAAACCAGATTGCACCTTCTCTTCCACAAAGATAACTGGATTTTCGCCCCGCGCTTCTTCCCACTAACTCCATCCGGCGGTTGATTTTTTTCCTTTCTGTAGTTGTTGTGCTTTTATACCGGGAAAGACATTCGGAGGACTGAATATTTAAGGTAATTTTAAACCTGTGAGGTTTTTTGAGGAGTTAGAGTGAAAGTGGACCCATCTCTCCCCCACCTCTCTCTCTGTCTCTCTGGCTGATGCTGTGATTCACTTGAAAGCAGATCTTGATGTGAAGGTTTCGCTAAAGAGGATTTGAAACATTGGATTTCAACGAGACAAAAATATGGACAGTGGTGGTTTAAAGCAGCTCAGTCCGCGGTGCCTTGCATGAAATCGCGTTTCTTCTCTTGTGACAACTATTAAGAGTACCGTAGAAGTAAAGGTGCACGCGCAAAGGTAATAATAGCCCGTCATCTTGTTTACCGAGGAATTTTGTAGTTGTGAGTGACCCGATAAATTGCTGCATGGGCATAAAATAACACACTTATTATAGTGAGCCCTGTACAGCTGCCATGTATGGCAAATGTCAGGATATGGGGCACGTTACTGATAAGATGATGGCGAAAATACGAATGCCTTGCCATTTGGCAAAATACGTCAAACGCTCAGTTCTGATTTTGCCTTTTAATTGTTTGAGCATTATCATTAAAATGCCGTACTGATCTTCATCACTGTTTCAGTCTATTGATAAGATGCTCCGGTTTGTGGAAAGTGTAGGCAAGTAAATCAGATCTACAGCGGTGCAGCGGTTAGAGTGCAGTGATTAGACTATTTTTTCTTCTTCTTCTTCTTTATTTGAAATGCAAACTAATTTCGGGCATTTCAAAGCGAATAACGTAATTATTTTTTTTCGTTCATACTGCGTTATTCAGTTCTTTTGGTATTTTGAAGGAAAAGCGGCTCAAAGTCCGTATGAAAAATAGACAAAGCACATAGTATGAAGAGCATTTTCTGGGTTCTCACTGAGACCCAGTGGTAGCCCGACTGGTATGCCTTACACAAACCGACCATTGTGCATCAAATGACGCACTTTTCTCATGTTAGGTCTTCAACTGAGAACTGGCCGAGGGATACATCGGAATGCTGCTGATAACGTGGTCGCAGAAGTTTTAACTAGCACAAGCAAAAGTAATATTCTCAAAAAAATTACAGTTGCAAGTCAGCTGTTTCCTTATTTACTTTTGCGTGACGGACATTTTCTTTAAAATATAGATGCCGACCGCTGGGCGTGATTACAGATGCATTTTTTCCCCTTTAGATCACAAATCATAATTTACTTATTCTTTCCTTAGATCGCATGACTGCCTGCGCCTTTTTCACTATTGAACGGTTGCCTTTCAAAGAGAATATTGCAGACACCGTTTTCCTACTTGGACTCTGAGATCAATTAATGAATATTATTTGTGATGTTGTTAAGAGCTGCTATTTGATTCCTGGAAAGCTCTCACGATCTTAATCTAATGTTATAGCCCGTGCTTGTTGTAACAAAGGCCTCACTGGATATGAGTCCCTGATTGGCTGTGTTTTAGCCTTAATCATAGTATCAATACTGGCTTTTGATTAAGGCTGTGACCAAAGTGGATTTGGACATGGATGTGGTAAAATACTAATGCTACATTAAATTTGTTTTTCTTTTGCAGAGAGCTTTGAGTCTGGGGACTGCTTTGACAGACAGACTGCTTCTTTTGCTGAGCTTATCAGCCAACGTGGCTCCATATGGCATTTTTTTCCTCTTTGCTACAGAGAATGCAGGGTGAAAAGCCCTGAGCAAGGCTTCCAGTTACCCGCCAAAGAATATTGGCATGAACATGAAGATTAAAGCTGCCATTTCAACTCAAGTGAAACCGTGCACACACTAACTGGCACCAGAAGGGACTGTTTCGTAATTACATAAATCAGACCGAGTGTGCCCAGTGGATATTTGAATCTCTGTCCCTTTGCTCTAAATAGCCATGGCGGAGAGGACCTTTAAACAGTTCAAACTATTTTGGCGACAACAGTGAGAGGTTTGGCCAGTGGCCTGGGCAGTATGAGGTAATGATGTTTGCTCCAGGATACAAGTGTTGGCCAAGCCTGTTGATATGCAGATATATTAGACTTGTAGCATTTAATATTTTATCTTACAATGCATCAGTTTACACTTATATGTCCATGTAGACAGTCAGTTACATGCCAGTCAACCCAACATATTTTTTTCTTAAGCTAAGGTCCTTATAAGTACAATCAATTCTAGAAGTCCTACCTACAGAATTTGAAGTCAAACAATGATTTCACAAAAGCCACATTGTGCCCATATCATATGGGTTGGGCTGCTCATTTGCTGCTTTGTAGAAATAGGCACTTGTCTAGAATTTACAGGTGCTGAGGGTCAGTGGGCTAGATTTCCAGTGTGGAATGCATGTTGCGAAAGTGAAATGAGCTTCAACATGAAAACAAGGAGTTCCCACGGGCTGCTAGTTTACTTTGATGATGAGGGATTTTGTGACTTTTTAGAACTCCTCATACTGAATGGTAAACTCAGCCTTCGATTCTCCATCTTCTGTGCGGAGCCTGCAACTGTTGTTTCTGACACAGCGGTCAATGACAGTCAATGGCACACAGTCACTATAAGGAGAAACTTTAAGAACACTTTACCCTAATGGTGGACAATGAGATAAAGTGGGTGGAGGTGAAGTCTAAAAGAAGGGATATGACTGTTTTCAGCCATTTGTTTGTTGGTGGAATACCACCGGAATTACGATCTGTCGCATTACGCCTGACATCAGCTGTGGTCAAGGATCAGCTGCCTTTCACTGGATGGATAACAGACATAAAGGTCAACAACACGGAGTCTGTAATGATTAACAGTGAGGGTGTCTTAAATGACCTCTGTGGTACAGCCAACATGTGCTTAAATGGAGGAATCTGCAGTTTAATTAACAATGAGCCAACATGCGACTGTTCTCGGACTGGCTTTCAAGGAAAGGACTGCAGTGAAGGTAAGACATGGATTTAGTTTGAATCATACATTCAGTACAAAGTGTCCAATGTAACCTTTTCAGTCAACAGCAAGTTATTTTTCATCTTAATTTGGCTGTTATTATTGTAATTACTAACCTCCCTAAAGTAATGCATTCCCTTCCTCTATTTGGCTAAAGCCATATGTTTTTCTTAGTCATATGATGTGTGCCATTGATCTGCAATACAGCTGTTTGTAAAGACTGAAACTCCTGCCAGGCCTCATTAGCAAAACATTCTGGTGTTCTCCATCCCCAAAGGTGTCTGCCATTCTTATCAAATAGCTCTTTAGGGATCCGTTGACCTATGAAAGATCTCCAAAGACTTACTTTTCAAGTGGAAGAGCAGGAGTAATCGTCTATGCATCTGATGGCGTAAACATGAATGATATCACTGAATGCATAAAGTATAAGTTGGTCCAATGCATTTGTATCATCTACCAGTGATGAGAGTGTCACACGGATATTAACAATCTGGTCATTAAGCAGTCATCTAGTGATTGTTTTGTACCCATATCATTTTTTGAGAGAACACAAACAAAATCTGTAATTGTAAAATGATTCATGATGGGAACTGTGTGCCAAATTTATTTAGTAATGCTAACTGCTAAAAAAGTCAGCAGGATAGTGAAGGAGAATAAAAGTCCTAGAGAACCTGTAAATTGATGCACAAAGACATGGTATTCTTTGAGATAGTAAGAATGCTATCACTCTGTCTAGTCTGTAAGGAAAATGTATGAGGGTTCAGAGTATTTAGAGCAGAGCTTCCCACAGGTTGACAGTTTACTGTGACGCTGAGGGGGGAGTGTGATTGTTGATCAGTCAATGGCGGAGGAGTTTTAACCGTTTTAAAATTTATTTTTCATGCTCAATTAAATACAGATTAATCTGAACCTCATATTTTTATATGTGGCAATGATGGTCATGTCTAATTTGCAGTAGATTTCATAAGCTCATGTATTTTTATTCATGCACATAAATCTTTTATTAACAATAGCTCATTAAGGCAGTGTTGGATAACTTACTACTGCCATGCAAGATATTCTTATTAAATTACCTTTTGTCACAGAGACAAATATGAATAAAAATGTAATCTTCATATAGCATCATACGTTGTAGACATTTTATTTGTTGCTTTATGTCTGGTCTTGTAAATGGCGTTAATTAAACAAGAAGCAGCATGCAGCCTTTCACTAACCTGCACTGACACATTGAATGATTGATGTAGTTCACTAACAGGCTTTTAGTATTGGGCAGCTTTAAGTATTTGTTATTTAATCTGCTTTACATCTGTGAGAAATCGTGGGCTATGTTGCCATATTGTATAAAAAAACAAACAAATAAATCTGGATCCAAAATTAAGTAAATATCGCTGAATATGTCATTATTCTCTTTCTTGCTTTTTTCCATACAGTCTATAACCAAAATTCCTTGATTGTAACAGTGTCATTATGTATTGCGGTAACTTGTCGTTTAAGTTTTTTGCAATGTTGTAAATTACATTTCAGTACATAGATGAGACCTTTTTGCTTAAAGTTAATCCAAAAAATGCCTACAAAATCTCTTGTTTGTGTTTGTTAACATGTCAACTATAGATTCTGAGAATTCATAGGAGCCAACTTTTTTTTTTTGCAGTTTCTCTAAGCTGGCGAAAATGTAGTGTTTGTGTGCTTTCACATTCATAGTCATTTTTGTAGCAAACAGATTTTTCATTATATGCAAAATGCAGTCTGATAGCAGGCCCATCTTGGGAAAGCTGGGATCCTTTTACACAAAATGCAGATGCACTGATTAAATCTTAATGTTATTATCTTATCAAGAGGATATTATTCGTACAACTCTTCAACAACATCAGTAAATTAGTGAATTAGAAAGTGTGTTTATCAATTTTGTTTTAGACTTCATACTATCTCTGAAATTCACCTTTAATAATACTCTAAGTGAATAGTTGATATGATATTTCAAAAACACAACATCTGTAGGACTTGAATTAGGACAAAGCATAATTTGTCAATTTTTGGAATTTTGGGATTAGGAATTATTTTCTGCAAAAATAAGTAGTTAAATATGTTAAAAACCAAAAACAATGTTTTATATGTGTATATAAAAAGAAAAATACAGAAAGGACTTGATTCTGGCTTACCAATTCATT
The DNA here is from genome assembly GCA_024447675.2 of Pterophyllum scalare. Classification (NCBI taxonomy): domain Eukaryota; kingdom Metazoa; phylum Chordata; class Actinopteri; order Cichliformes; family Cichlidae; genus Pterophyllum; species Pterophyllum scalare. The sequence continues at coordinate 75,112 of JAMQGT020014591.1, read as the reverse complement.
CTCAATTTAACACCTTATATTAAGAATTAACCTTGCTCTTAATTTAAAAATCCATATTCCAGTACTTAGGGATATGCCTGGGGACTATTCTAGATTTAATAATAACTATAGCTGATGATTTTTAACAGTATATCTATATTTTCCTGGTGTCTGGAAGTGTGTCTCATTAGTTGAGAAATCAGGAGAGGGGATTTTAATATGCACAGCAGGGTGGCCACTGAAGTTAATAGCTTTATACCCATGCAATAACTAATAGTTTATATTGTTCATATTTATATGGGCTGCATGAAGGATGAGCAGGCATTATCGAAAGATGTTTGTGTATTCAGTACACCACACCAGTTGAGATCAGGGCAATTATAGAAACAAGATGAAAGCTACTTTGTAAGATTATAAATCCTTTAAAAATATATTGTACGTACACCCATATGGGGGCACTGATTCTACAGTTTGATGGGGTGAACAGGGTCCAGTAAATGTGTTTGAATCTTAGGCAAAAACACATCTCTAATGGAACAAAAGCCCAACACAAGTACTCTTTGATTCAACACACCGAGTACTAGATTGCTGTAATTTTTAAATTTCTACTGCACAGCAGGGATAATAACAAATTACTTCTTAAATTCACAAGTTGTCCTGAATGGATTATTTTCTTCAATGTAATCCCCTTGTGCAGCCCATTCTGACCACTTACATGTGTACATTTGCTATGCACACTTGAGCTCATGCACTGTGTCAAAGCTGCAACACTTCAAAGTGAATTTCATTTTAGAGAAGATGAAGCAGTCACAAGGAGCCTAACATGGCATTTAGGGACAGTGGTGTGGGATGATTGTGCTGGAGATCGTGTGTATTTGGTGTTTTTTTTATTACACTGTGTGTGGTTATGGGTCATTTGCACCACGTGTTCTTCCTGAAATGTAACAGGGCGCTGCAGCATAACCTGTTGCATAGACAGTCTGACTTTGGGTACGGCAAACAAATACATGAATGTGAAAGAAAACAACAAGGTGCTGTTGTGGTCTTGACTTTATTCTCCTTTTGAGGACTTGGCGACTGCAGTCTCTTCCATTGAAAACTGTATTTTTTTCTGGATAATAGCAACCCAACTGATGTCTCCAGTGATAGTCCTCGCCTTGAAGTCAGTTGGACACAACACAGAGTTTCATATTTGCTCTCTTTGATAGTTTGAGGTTCATGGTGAAATTGCAAATATGCACCCACAAGCATGTAAGACTTCCAGCAAGCGATTAAAGCCTCAGCACGGGAAGCAGTGCATCATTGCACAAGGAGACAACTTTGAATGGGCTGATAGGGTGTTGCTTTTGCGTTTTATAGGCACACTCTCAAAAAGCTGAAATGAAGCCCCTAGACTTACACGTAGCAGCAAAGAAACACCATTTATCACAAAGTAGAGTTTAGAATTAAAACACTGTTATCTCTGTCATGCTCCTGCATGCTCATGGTTAATAAAATTATGCAAAATATACAAGCAGAGATTCAACTGCATTATTTTCTTACAAAGTTTACTGATTTCCTTTGTAAAAATAAGTTTAAAAAGCTTTTCCAAGAGGAAGTCATCAGGCAAATTTGTTGTCCGTAGTGAACTGATTGATTTGGTACTACAGAGTGGTGCTAATCTGTCACAAAAATAACAACTTAAATCAGGGTTGGAGGGAACTAAAAACAGTTTTAGACAGATAACCACACCACAGCCAGCCTGTGGTTACTCTAATCCAACCTTAATGACGTGATTAAACTAGAGACTGATCAGCTACCTCCAGCAACCACTTGCCGGGCAGTTGCAGAATATTGACCTAGCAACTGGTTGTCGTGGTGCCTGATTCTCTGACCCAAGGTTTTGAGTTTTATTAGTTTCCCTTTAGATTCAAGTATACTTTATGTCTGAGCTGTTTTCTTGTTTCATTTGAATCTTTAGTTATCTCATGGTCCTGTTTTTTTTTTTTTTTTTTTAACCCAGTGTTTCTGAGCTGTGGACTTTCGGGTTTTATTTATTATTCTCTGCTGAGTTTTAGTGTGCTTTTCATGTATTGTTCCTGAGCTTTTGTTTTATTACTTTTGCAGATTGGCTTTTGTTATTCATGGTAATCTTGCATTTGTAGTTCAGTTAGTTTTACGATCTAGTTTTTGTTCATGGTTTTAGTTTGTTTACTTGCCTTGTGTCGATTATCCTGCCACAGCTCCTCCAGGGGAGCTGTGTCTTGTTGTCAAGTCTCCATCTCCGTGTTAGGTGTTTAGCTACTTCCTGTTTTATTTTCCAAGTCTCTTGTCTCGTATGTGTTGTCTTTAGTTTTGCATCCCCTCTGTCTCATTAGTTTTATTCTGTTCACCTGTGTCTTTTTTCCCCTAGCTGTGTTTTCTCTCCCTAATCACCTCATGTATGCACTTAAGCCTTCACTTTGCCTTGGGGCTTTGTCGTGTCATACTGTTCACTGTCTGCTACTGTTTGCTCTTGCTTGTTCCCTGTGTGTCTGCCAGTGAGTTTCCCTCTTTTTGAGTTTATTGGACTTTGTTTTCTTCTTTTGTTCATTCGACACTGGTCTTCGAGTCTGCATTTTAGGCTCGCATGTCCACATCTGCATCACATGACACTGGCAATTCTGGGTGGTCTAGTCCTGTGTGAATGGAGCTTTAGCAATTAATTTCATAGTGATTGGCAGCAATCACTTGCACCCAGTAAGGGAATACACATTTTTCCCTTGTGACTGGTTGCCAGATGGTTACCGACATGTCTGTAGGCCTGTGTGACTGGGGCCTTACATAAATACATACAATCCCTTAATATGCCTGCTTATAACTCGTGGGATTGGTTAATAACTATATGTGAGTATTCTTTTCATTTTTTATATAATTGTTGTATTTTATCTCTGTTCTGCTCATATCTTTTTAAAGTAAAAAAACAAACAAACAAACAATAACACGAGACCTTTGCCTTTAAAGTCTAAATCACAGGTTTCCCTTAAAAATGTGTTTACTTAACATTTGCTGTGTGTTAGCTAAACCGTTGCTGCTCCATGCTGGCCTCTTTTCATCTCTGCATGTGTCACAGATACAGATAAAGCGTGATAATACAAACTACAGTGTAAAAAGACCGGTAGCTCTTTAGGTTTAACTCCTATTGTCACCCATGCTGAAACTCTATGAACGTGTGTTACAGTATTTAGGTTTCTTAAAATAAAGAATCCATGAAACTGTACTTTTGCTAGATTTTATGTTTTGTAACAAAGTGCAGAGAATGTTTTCCACCCATAGCTAAGGTCGGTGCTTGCTTTCCTGCTTTCTCACCATTCTGAGCTTTAGTGAGGAGGAGGAAGCCACAACCACAGAAAATATGTGCAAGATTTTTATTTATTTATTTTTTTAAATTTTTTAATGACACCAGAGGTTTAAAATAGCATTTTAAAGCTACCCAGGACACATCTGGGGAAAAACAATCGTACGCAAGAGAAGAAGGCAAAAAAACCCCAACCAAACAAAAAAAACTGCAGATAGATAACTTCTGCAAGTTTACCTTATGTCCACACATGGATTTGACAGTAAAGTACATTGAAGTTTAAAATTTACCCTTCCATTAAATCATTTAAAAGCTGTTGTATTACTTTGATCAGATGAAAGGATTATAGGATTTGCCACCAGACCTGTCAACTTTCCCCTGTCCAACCAAGTGTGCCCATAACTCTATCTCCCTCTGTCTTTCTCTTTCTCTCTCTGTCGCTCTCACTCTAATTCACACACTTACAAAGGCACACACACACACACACACACACACACACCGACACACACACACACACACACACACACACACACACACACACACGCATGCACACAAACACATAAACACAAATCCCTTTGATCGGTTGAAACAATTATTTAAATGCACTGTTCTATGGTCAGTGTGTCCTTTTTGTTTCTCATTAGAGAAATAACATAGACGCATCGCATAGCTCCATATTTTATCCTGATAAAATGGAATCATGTTGTTTATCTCATCGCACATTAACCAACCATAAATCTCTCCTGGTAAAAAATAATAAAGTAGGGCAGACCCTGAGTAAGACTGCATAGCATTTTGTTTGTCACTTTGTATATTATGTAATTTAAAAGATAACTCACATTATCCGGGTACAGTGAGTAACTGTGTTTGCCTTGCACTTTTCATATTGTGATTTTAGCTGATAGCATGGCTTCTAGGCTTCTAGGTGAAAATATAGTTAGACATCCTTGAAACTAATGTCACTTATAGGACAAACAGTCACAGAACATAAGCACACTTATTAAGCTTCTAATGCGTGATGGCACAGTACCAAAAATGACTGTAGCCTACAGTAAGCAAAAATAATGTCACACCTACTTTTACATTTGAGCCATCATTAACTGTGACACTTTTAATTCACCAAAACAACAATGCCAAAATGGATTTGTGCTTTACTGCTTCATTGCAGAAGGATTTTACTGCATCACAAAATATGCAGCAGATACACTATTCACATGCTCATATAGGTAGATGCGCAATAATTTTTGTGTACTTGTTTTATAACCTTGCCCCTTTCTTGTTGGCTATTTTTCCTTAAAATTGATTCCTGGTTATCAGTGTTTCAGGTTTCAGGTTCATCACTTAGATATAACTTAGACAGACATGACAGTGAATCCTTTCCTGGCAATTGTCCCACAGGTAACTGTGTGATCCCGGGCTGTCTGCAGCCACTGAAAATAGCTCAGTGTTACTTGTGTTTATTATACCACCTCTAATGAACTGTCTATGCTGATCTGGGAACTTTAAATATTAACATAATGTGTAATTAGAAGGGGTACAGGTTCTTTCAGACAATTTCCATGTTATTTGCTCCTTCAGAGCTCCTGCTTGAATTTCTGCAATATGAAAACATGCATAGTTGTGCATTATCGGAACCTTTTATATATATATAAAAACAGAACACTGGTTCCATGTTTAGTCGGTCTTGTAGAACTTCATTTTTAAACAAATGCAATGGTGTTTGTTAGTGAAATATTCAAGTAAGATTTCAGATATGTGGCTCTGACAATCCTGTGGTTACACTAAAGGTTGCTCTTGTGGTGCACATCAATATCTTAAGCCTACAAACAAGACTCCTGTCCAGTACTTTGGAACAGTTTGTGTTTGTTATTGCAGTCCTAATGTAATTACAGTGTTTGCCTGATTGCACTGATGAATAATGCATCGATATGGCACAGTCATTTACAGAGAGTTGACCCATTCAGCTGACAAGAAGCAGCATTAGCCCTCATTTTGGAGTTGTGTCTCTGGCAAAGAGACAAAGACGATGAGTTTTGTCACTACATTTACCCTTTTATTTTGTTTGTGTGTTGATGAACTCTTTGGTTTGGTGATTAAGACAGTGTAGCTACCTCAGGTTACTCAGAGATGTTTAATTGAAAACAGTGGGCAGTAATGTATGGAATTTAAGCTGAGGAGAGCAATGAGTTGGGTGAGAGTTCTTTTTTGTGCTGTCACTGAGTTTATACTACTTAAAGACAAACAGTCATCTGCCTTCTGGTGCTGAACAAAATTTTGGTGGAAAATCTGACTACCTTCTATTTCAGGGCCACTGTGGCATCAAGTATCTCAGCAGCTAGGGCAGCTTTTTAACACTGTCTATTTGTTAAATAAATTCAGGTTGAAGTTTCTGTTTGTTTTCCACTCTGGCTTCATGCCTAAAGTCAGTACTGCATACTCTGAGCCAAGTTGTATCCCCTTGGAAAACTTAACACGCTGGAAGCAACAATGGAGTGGAGAAGTGGGTATGGCTATAACAGGTGAACATGATTGAAAACTAGCACATTACTGTGTGTTTAACAATAATGCACTGTCACAATGCACAGTAAATCAATGAGACCCAAAGACTATGGTAGTAGAAAATGAGAGCATACTGTGATTAAAAAGTTCCGAGAATAAGTCCATGAAACTAAAAAAACCCAATCCAATTTAATTTTGGCCGATGTCCCCATTCATTTTTGAATGTCCAGACAGATTTCAGTGCAATATACTTGTTGAGAATGAATTAATTTAATGTGGCAACTATGCATTTTATATCAATCCAGTTTTGATCAACTTTGAACAAGAACAGTGATTCATTCACAGCTGTATACAGACAGGTGCGTGGGAGAATCTATGATGAGCTATAGCAACAAAAACACCTTTAAATTCTAATGGAAAGTATACAATAAATATGTATTCAAACAGAATACATATGGGTTTGAGACTAGAAAAGCAACACTATCATTTGATCAGTTGATCTATATTAATGGCCCCATGTATATATGTGGTTTAAGAGTTCAGCGGCTTTTCTCGTGTTCACATTTTATATGCATTTCATAGGAAGATGAATTTTTAATTTGAGTGATCGCTCCCTTACGGGCACGTCTGTCAGTGTATGAGTTAAAAAAAAACATGTGACTGTACTGTATCTCTGAAAGTGTCATTCTGTCTAGAGGCCTCCTGCAGCTTCACTCAGACAAAAGCAGATTAATAGTATACTGCTGTCTCCAACTCCAAAGACAGATATCGGGATCAAAAGATTAGAGGGATTTTCCCGTAGGGTTTTTGCCTTGTTTAAATACATTTGCTCCTGACTGTCAAAGGGTGTTTGCGAAATTCTTTGACACCAAACTCCTCCTTTAACGGGATTCATCTTACAGCACAAATAAACATATTCCAATATCCATGTCACACACACACACCCACTCACTCACACAAACTTGTGTTAAACTGTGGCATACCGCATGCTTCTTATAGGGCCATATGAAACTGGCATATGGAACGTACAGTATATGAAATGCATAACATATTGCTGTTCTGTTGAAGTGCAACCACTGACCTGATTATACTATATTATGTCATATGTGTATGAAATCGTGCAGATATGTGGTGTTCAACACATTTTTATTCTTTTTTTTTTTTTTTACTGGAGATTATTTCCACATCAATACCTTGATGTAAAAATATATTTTAATTTGCATAATTTGATGCACAGTATTTTCTATGTAGTGTGTTTGACTTGAGCTCCCTCAAACAGATACAGAACTAGAAGGGCACTTGTAGACTGCAACCTCTGCCAAGGCCGTATGCCATGAGCCACAATTTTAAAATAAGTGAACCGAGAAGAGAGACAGACAGACGGACAAAGAGGCCAAAGAGGCAAAACCGATCACACATCTCTGCCTTGGCTCTTGCCTTCATGGAGGAATAAAACTGCTTAGAAGCAAAACTCTTTAAATTCCAGACTGTAGATGATGTTTTCACTTTGAACATAATTTACCTTTGAAGCTACTGGTTGGGTGTCGTCATTCATGAGCACCAGCTGAAATGCTAAAAACAGGGCAAAAGTGCTGCACCATAATTTGAAACCCATTCTGTCAGTGATAGAGAGAAGACAAATTAGTTTTCAGGGAGAGGTTTCATCACCTCCAAACGAACCTATCTTTATGACAATGCTGTCTAGATCATGTGCAGAAGTTGAAGAGGCAGTCTGCGTAATGTTTATCAGTTCTTCTTGAGTAAAAAATCAAACAAAATATGATATAAACTATCAATTCATTAAGTATACGTATCAAATTGTACCTCAGTCAAAACAGATCATTGGTTGCATTACTGCTCTGACATTTTTGTGCAGTTCTTTTCTGCCACTTATAATGGAAGAGGATGTAGCTTAATGTTAACAGTACTAAGAGCTTAGCTTTGGTTAATGCTCAGTGCACTTTATTAATGCTTTTTTTTTTTTTTTACTTTAGCTTAAGAGCCACTCTTCAGATAGGGATTTGTCACACGTCAACAGTGGCAGCTGCGGCAACTAGTTTCCTCAAGCAACTGCTGTGCACGTTTACCTAGAAAAGATGCGTTGTGAGCATCGGCATATATTGCTTCAGCATGAAGCTGCAAACCCTGTCACAATAAGTTACAAATATGCTGAGCCCATACGTACAAACTTGAGGTTTACATTTATTTCTTAATTCCTCTGCTTGGCCTAAAACTCCTACATCACAAAAAAAGATTGACTCCACATCTGTAATACTATCCTAGATATCTTCAACTCTGGGATTAAGGTTATTAGAATTCTGTATAAGCTGCTCTGATTATCCTCTTGGATCATTCCAACCCACAAGATGCAAAAGAATGGAGAGACCCCTCAGCGCATCTGCTCACACAATCCTCTCTGTTTTGTCCGTCTCGTTGGAAATATCTGAATTGGACTGTATTATCCACCCGCCATCTGTCCAAAGAAATATGTGGCTAGACATAAGTCATCTCAATTTCATTGATTAGCTTCTTCTAAAAGTGTTTACATTCGGGGAAACTTATCTTTGTCACTGCCTCACAGAGTTTGATGACAAAAGTGTTACCACTCTCCTGTCTGACCATAAAGAATAGGGAACATCCAGCAACTACTTAGATTATAGGTCAACCACTAGAATTAGGTTAGCTCGACTGTATCCAATGGTACCCAATATCTGCCTGCTTAAATATTTTAAGCTCCTGAAGTTTTTACAATTTGTCACAATGATACAAACAAAATTTCCTACCCGATGTCAGGGGTGCTTGAACAGGATGTGAGGTACCTCTTATTTGCATTTATTTCTATGTAGTGTGATGTATATAGCTGTATTTACAAACATGGCTGTTGAATAGTCTTTTTCAGTCTGCTCTGGTATGCAGTGTTCTTTTCCAGATTTCTAAATGTATACAAGCTTATTCTACAAATAAACAGGTGTAAATCTCTGATTGAACGGACGTTATTGACAGGATAGAATTCTTAGTATGTGAATTTTGTTTGATTTATTTGATAATAATACATTTTATTTATATGCGCCTTTACAGACATTCAAGGATATCTTACAAGTAATGAAATACCAAAATAATAATATGCATAAAATAACAGTTGGAAATACAATGTGAAAAGTTTAAGTACATCCGACCCTAAATCTGCAAACTGAACTGCAGATTTCTAAGGCTTAAAAGCAAAAACACGCTGAACTGATTTTAAAACTTTTTTTTTTTTTACCACAAAAGTATTTTGCATTTCATCTCAATCTAGTTCCAGTTGAAAATAATACACTGCTCAAAAAAAAAAATTAAAGGAACACTGTAGCCTCTTAACTGGCCATTTCCCAACCACAGGACATTTGTAGTTCATTTTATATGGCAGGCTAGACCCTCCCATTTTGATTGACACCTCATTTGGCCAATCTTGTAACTGGCCGCACCAAATCACCTGAAAAAGCTATGTGACACCCTCTGGTTATTATTGACTCTGTGAAACCCATTTCTTCACATGATTGGCTGGATGAGGTTACAATTAAATAGGAGGGTCTAGCCTGCCGTATAAAATGCACTTCATATGTGTGCGGACGGGATGTGGCCAGTTAATAGGCTACGAAATGGGTTTTCCAGAGCAAATAATAACCAGAGTTATGTAGTTTTTTCAGGTGATTTTGGTGCTGCCAGTTATCAGGTTAAAAACACATCAGATCTCAATGGGGAAACAATCACAATGTATATCTATACTGATATGGACTGGCTAATGTGTTAAGAATGAAATGATGCCACATCGTTAGATGAAAATGAAAATTAGCAACCTACAGAGTACCGAATTCAAAGACACCACAAAAACAAAGAGAAAAAATGAAGTAGCAGGCTAGTCCATTTTGCCAAAATGTCATTGCAACAACTCAAAATAGTACTCAGTAGTTTGTAGGGACCCCTTGTGCTTTTATGCATGCCTGACAATGTCAGGGCTCCTAATGATACGACGGATGGTGTCCTGGGGGATCTGCTCCCAGATATGAACCAGAGCATCACTTAGCTCCTGGACAGTCTGAGGTGTAATCTGACAGCGCTGGATGGACCAAAATATAATGTCCCACAGGTGTTCTACTGGATTTAGGATGGGTGAGCATGGGGGCCAGTCAATGGTTCAAAGGAACCATTGAATTCTGTGGATGAAGGAATATCCACAGAATTCTCAGCAATGAGCCTTTCAGTTTCAGGTTTTCTACAATGAACATGAGGTTGGGCATTGTTGTGCGCTGGAGGTCATTTTGTAGCTCTGGCAGTACTGTTCCTCCTTGCACAAAGGAGCAGATACTGGTCCTGCTGATGGGTTAAGGATGTTCTACGGCCCTGTCCAGCTCTCCTAGAGTAACTGCCTGTCTCCAGGAATCTCCTCCGTGCTCTTGAGACTGTGCTGGGAGACACAGCAAACCTTCTGGCAATGGCATGCATTCATGTGCCATCTTGGAGGAGTCAGACTACCTGTGCAACCTCTGTAGGGTCCAGGTATCACCTCATGCTACTAGTAGTAACGCTGACCCTAACCAAATGCGGAACTAGTGAAAAAAAAAAAAAAACAACAGTCAGAAAAGATGAGGAGGGAAAACCGTCATTGGCCTCCACCTGTAAAATCATTCCTGTTTGGGGGATGTCTCATTGTAGCCCCTCTCGTGCACCTGCTGTTAATTTCATTAATAACAGGTACACATCAAAGCAGATGAAACTGATTAACAACCCCCTCTGCTACTTAACTGACCACATCAATATCCCAGAAGTTTAATTGACTTGATGCTATACTCAGATTAAAAAAATCTTCATTTAACTTTTTTGAGCAGTATATTTCTATTAACAATTTCACAACAGCTGTCAGACAGTAATATAGCCATATTTTCCAAAGTATGCAAAAATGAGCACGAACACAAATTTAGAGATTTGATTTTGTGACTATTTTGAATCAGTAGATTAAATTTGCTGACTATTTAACCAACTCTGGGCTCCTGCCTGTGTTGAGGAGTGTTAGTGGGGTGATACAATAAAAAGGTAATGTGAACAGACCCTTGCGTGAAAAGCAAGCGTGTACCTTGTGACCGTCTGAGATAGTGGAGAGATAAATTAGCAGCAGTAGAAATATCCGCAGCTGTGGGCACTATCAATTTCCATCAGAGTAGCTGGTCACTCTGCCTGTTTCCTCTCTCCACACTTACTGTTGCTTGAGGAGGATAATGGGGTAGAGGGTAAGCTGTGTAATGCCACTAACACTCCTCTGGTAGAAAGATGCATTAGGCTTGGCTGTGCTACTAAGAGATGAGCCTTCACTTACATTCATTATTCTTGATTTGGTCTAAATTGTAATTTAACAACAAATTGATTCTGTGGCGGTGCTGACCTTTGCTGCAAGGCTTTTACATTTTCCCTTAAAATGCCTGCGTGACGAAGGATTTTAGAACAGCCTTCGTGCTACTATTTTTCAAATTGACAACTGCGCATTGGGCTAGGAATGAATTTGATGTATTTTGTTCTCTGTTATTGGATGTGTGGTGATGACATTTAGAGACAAATTTAGTGAGATTTCATAGTTTTCGAGTTGTATATTGAATGCATTGAAGCATTTGAGCAATTTTGCATTAAGCTAGGCTGTTTTTGTCTAGTTGCTGGTAGACCTTTCTCTGCTTCAGTCTGGGAGTTTAAAATAAATGTAGGACTTTTTAGACACAAATAATTGTGTCTTAAAAGTGTGTGTGTGTGTGGGGGGGGGACTGCCTGTCTGCGGCAGATCTGTGTCAACTGGAGAAGGCAGAGATGGCGCTGTTGGTGTCCATACTGTCACTACTGTTACTGTTTATGTAGTACTGCAGTAAATGAATTGTCTCATGGGAACTGTGGGAGCTGAGATTTCAGTTAGAGGTCCATGGACTTTCTGAAGAAGGACTCAGGAAGATCCTTTTCAGTCAAAATGGTATCTCTCAAGAACGGTAGATAGCGAACAGAAACTTTATTTGTGGTCATGGCCCATCGTAACCTCCCATGTTGGCTGTCAGCGAGTGATCTCCTGGGTTCAGACTTTTCACTCTTCTCGGACTGAGCAGATAAACTTAAGATTGCCGCAGTTTGCTGGCATCACATTTCATAGTCTATAATTTAAAGTATTTTCAAGCAGTTGTTCATTGCAGCCATTTGAGACTGTTAAAATGCAAAGTTCCCTGTATCTTTGTTAAAGGGATGTACAAATATCCACAGAATTCTCAGCAATGAGCCTTTCAGTTTCAGGTTTTCCACAATGAATATTTGCTGCTGACCTACTTTTTCAAAGCAAAACTGGCATGATAAACTACTTCTTTTTTTGGCTATTTAAAATGGAACTGAACGGCTTCATTATGAAGTCTCGGGTGCTTAATAATTCATCTTACTGAACTTTATTTAACATATTGCTTTATTTGATTACACTGATGGTACACTTTACATGTTTTACATAATGCTCTTATTTTAGTGACTCTGTCACATCCTAACTGACCACTCTGCCCAATAAGCACAATACTGTGAGACAGAACTATGTTACATAAATAATGACCACATGAAATATAAATGCAGAGCAGTGTGTGTCAAAAAGGAACAGTATCCAGTCTTTCACATTTCCATTTGAAGCCTTTTAGAAGAGAAAATCAATTTGTGTATGAGCTGCTAATATATATATATATATATATATATATATATATATATACATATATATATATATATATATATATATATAACTTTGTTGTGATTCACACAGTCTTTAGGGAATTTAGAGCAAATATTGTTTATTTTGCTGCAGTTGAACCTGTGCTCAGACTTAATAATTTTGCAGGAGTATTGTTGCATATAACGGTTGTTGATTATTTTCTACAGTATTTTCAAATGTCAGAGAAGAGAACCAAAAATATTTGACCAATTTCGTGTGTGTTTTGTATATTTCAATATATATTACAATAATTTTAACTTTGTAATAGTAAACCCAAAGGTTTCCATTAATGAGTTCTTAATCCTAACTAAAAAACAAACAAACAAACAAAGAAACATTTAGATGTTGCCGTTCAAAAATACAGTATGCTCTTAACAAGTACACTTTGTACAAAGCTAAAACACTGCAACGCTGATGATATTAAGCATAGATGACAAAAGGCTGATTCAGGTAGACATGATCTTATAAAATTGTCAAATGGCAGAGAAAATGAATTATATCTATTGCTGGATGTTGAGTCTAGTGAATGTGACACATGTTCCTTTATGTGAAGTGTACTGCCACTGAGATCCTGCCAAAACTACTCAGCCAACTGCATTCAGACACACTGTAGAGACATGTGTGCCTTAATGACATTTTGTACAGCTGGGTGACGGTACCCTGTGCGGTAAAACAGTGGACTGAGCATTGTTCGTTTTCCTTTCTATGGTGTGTCACTTTATATTGAATCAGTTGTCACAGTTGCGAGTTCACAGTCGGAGGGTCAAGATTCTGTAAAGGGTCAGAATAATGTCTGCAGAAGGCAACGATAAAAGAAAATCAATTTATAGACTTCTTATCCTCCATATGTTTTATTCAGTGAGGCATTAACTTGAATAGTAATGTAATTATTTTCCATGAACCATACACCATGTGGATGATCAACAGCATAAGACCATCAGTGATGCAGATCGTATGATAGACAGTTGAGTGCATTTTGGTGTAGTGTTACCAGCACAATAGCACTGGGATCACTTTGTCAAGGGGATTAAATGGATTTACGTCTCTGGATTAGAATGTAACCAGCTGGGTACATTTGTGCAAGAAAGTTTGTGTGTTTGTGTGTGTGTGTGCGTCAGAAAGAGAAACATGGCATATTTTAATGGTTCCTGTCAGTTGATGCTGCAGTTAAAGGGAAGCTTCTTTTCTTCTAAACACCAAAAGAAGCCTCATTGGCTGCCCCTCCATCGCTACAGAATATTTATTATTATTATTATTATTTGATTAATTAGGTTTGCTCATGCTGCTGGACACAGTTGTCATGAATAGTTGTCAGACTTGCTCTCCACACTCAAACCCAGATGAGGTTTAGAATTATGTGGGGATAATGTGCTCAGATCAGATTTAATATAAGGACACGAAATGCATTCCTGTCAAGCTTTACTCGTTTAAAAAGCAATTAATAATTATTTCTCTACATCAGATTTGATTGTGATCATCATTTTTAGAGGAAGGGAATCACCAGATATCAAAAAAATCCTCCTGCATAGGTCACTCACTGAATTTAAATGTAATGCAATGAAGAATGCAATTACTGTACTGTACAGCCCAGTGACTTAATTATTAGTTATTAGTTATTGTGGCAAAATGTTTGGTCTTTGGGGTCTTGACATCAGCCAGCGTTCTTCTTTCTTTCACGTTTCTCATGCAACTGCCAGCTTCATGCTTGCCTTGTCAGAATGCTTTTTTTCAGCGGCTTGCTTCTCATTATCAAGCAAAGTTTTTTGTGAACTTACTGCATGCTTGTATATTTTTTAAAGATTGGCTCTTTTCACAGAAGCCATTCTGACATGTCAGTGGCGTAAACACAGCTGTAATTGATAAAATGATGGTCTCATTTTATTTAGTGTGCCTCATCGCTTGTTTAAGCCAGCATTGCCCTGGCCCATCTGGATGGAACCAGTCCATAATTAATTTTTACTAATTATACCTGTGTTTACCCTGTGATGACACATCCTGAAAGCTACTCTGAAAAAGGCCTGTAGACTCTCATTTATTTGAATGTCCTGTCTTTTCTTAAATTGGAAATAGCCATGTGTGCCCACATTTCAGTCAGACTAAATGAAACCGTTCTAATACAAATGTAAATGTGCGTCTGTGCAGAAAGTTCAGTCCTGAAGGACAAACGATAAATGAGACTCTACTATGATTTATATATATAATCAAAAATATTTCAAATGGCATAAAATGAAATCAATCTAAATTTGACCAAAATTGATGTAGTCATGTTTACAAACAAGTGACCTGTTTAATTGTGATAATTTGGATTGATTTTGTGCATGGTGTCTGATTTTGGAAGGGGAACCAATGGTGATGGTAAGTTTGGGTCAAAATAAATCTGGGCAAGAAACCATTGTAAAGAGGTAGGAGTTTATTTAGTAGCAGAAACTTGGCTTTTGTCCCTATTTGGTCGCATGGTTATTGTAACTGGATTGATTACAGGACCATCTTTCTTTGTTTTTATAAATATGTTGCATGTTGGTGTTTTCATGATTTTGGTTCCTTTTTATTTAATCTAAAGTTTAATGTTAAAATAATTGTGTTCTCATCACATTTATTTATTGATATTTTATATAATTTTGTGTAAGTCTGTTCTTACATTTTAGTGCTCAAATATTAACTAACATTGTTGAGTATCACTGATGAATGGAACTGCTGACTGAATATATATATATTTTTGTTCTTATTATAGGAAATGTGTGGGCCCTTACACATTCTCATTTTTGCATGTTTCCAGTCTAATCATTTATTTCCTCACTCTTAGCATGTTTACCATGCCTGTTTGCTATTACTTTACCAACATATAATTCTTCACCCATTTCCTTTATTAGAGACCGATTTCAAATGTCAGTTTTTTCACCTCCACAAAACTCACTTTGTTTGCCAAAATTAGTCTTATGAGAATTTCATCTGGGAGGCAATTTCCTTTTGTGTTGCCCGTATGTGGTCACTGGTCATTGCCTTCGCTACTGTGACCAATTCACCTGAATAAGTGACATGAGACTCCGCGACCGGTTCTGAAACCTCAGAGGCATTGCTTTACCACAGCCAGCTCAATTTATTTAGGTTATTTTCTGTTGCAGTGTATTTCATCACATGCAGCAGCTTTTCAGTCAAGAAAAACAAACATTCCACTGAGCGGCTGAAGTAAACAGTTGTTGATATCAAAACTTACAGTTTATCATTTAAAAGAAAAAAAAAGTCAAATTAAAAAAAAAAATATAGATTTAACAAGCTCAACAGAGCGCTATGAACCAGCCTCAGGTTTCAATATAATGGACTTGGTTGATAGAATTAAATTCTTTTAAGTAATTTCAAATGTTCAAAAGGGCTTATTCACTCACAGCTCTGTCCCTGTATTCCAGGTCAATGTATGGACAAAAAGACCTGTGCATACTTTTGTGCTTCCTCTGCAGGGGTTACAATAGGTCACTTGCATGTGATGTTTAAAGCCTTGCATGGTGATGACATGCAATGGCCAGTACTAGTCTGCATGCTGCTTAATGAATATCTTCCTCTTTTCTCTTTGCCTGTCTGTGCTTCCAGAAGACAGCTATACTGAAGGTGGGTATTAACTGGTACTAATTTTATGTATTTTTTTTTCTTTAAAAAAAAAACATTGTTAGGGCTAAGACTTCTCAAACAAATGTATGCAAATGTTTCATAAGGGTATTAGTATCGCTATTACTGGAGTGGTAAGTCTGATTAATCAAATTTTATCTATTATTTTTTTCTGGGTATTCAGAGAATACTCGCACATTACCATTGCTTTCAGAGCCGAGATATGGGTACAAGCACTGATACTGACATGTCCATTTATTGCACATGTCACCTCACTGTGATTCTTTTGGGATGATTTGATTCCATTTTTTTGTTTGTTTGTTTTTGTTTTGTTTTTTTTGAAGAATGGGATTGATATCCTGTCCAGCTGTAGCTGAAAACTCACCCAGAAGGTTAACTGTGAATACACCAATTCTGTGCTTATTTGATTGCCTCATTTAAGCAATACTCTGGTTTAGGACCCTGAGAGCCAGAACTGACTCCAGTATGGGCTGGTAACAGCAGATTATCCAGATAAATTAGAATAAGACCTAAAAATATTAATCTAAGAAACACTGTCAAAAGAAAGATTGGTGTAAAAATTGGCATACATAACTCTTTTTTAATTCATGAATTAAAGGTAAACATTTAATGCACTGAATGCAGATTTTTTTTTATTGAACCATTAGCTCGTGGTTATCACGAATCAGAATTAAAGCCTGAAAACATGAGCCACATTTATCAGTTATTTTCTGGTGCATTCAGTTTTATTTATTTTTTTAATCTTGTTGGTAAGTACAATGTCATAAAAATTGAAAAGGGCTCTTAATTAATTCTATGCAGGCTTTTATTAAGCAAGGTTGGTTGTGTTGTTTGTATTAAGATTGCCTCAAAACTCAGTGCTACACATTTGAAGCTAAAACTAATTAGAGGCCAGGTAGAATACACAATTTATAATAGAAAATACTTCAGAAGATATCTTCATTTTTTTTTTCTGTGTGATTTTGTTTGACTATGAGTCAAATATAATGTTGATGCAGCTCTATATTTCTATAGTGATTGCTCTTTAAGTGTGGTAGGTGGAATGATCATCTTAGCGAACAAAGGTCAGCCTGAATTTAAATTTATGAATTATATCTAGTAAGTGGATGATGATGCATTGCAACCTGCTTTGGTTGACTAGATGCTCATCTCGCTGACCCTGTCTATGCATCCCCCTCTCTCTCTCCTTCCCGCTTTTCCCTTATCCACACTCCTCAAGTAACAAAGACATCTGCTCTGAAAGAGATGCCTGCATGTCAGTGTCACACAGCTTCCCATGATCCCTTGTTCTCTGCTGACTGTGCTCTTGTTTTCCTTTAAGGTCTGGCACACCTGATGATGGGCGACCAAGGTATGAGCTCCGTTCCTTTTTCCAGTGATTCCCCCATTTGTCCCTCTTGCTCCCATTGTGCTCAGAAATGTGTGTGTGTGCGCCTGTAACTCTTGTTCAACATTCAGGCTTGAAGCTTCAGATATGGGCTGTCAGTTCACTTATATTGATTGACCCGCCAAATTTTCACTCTCCCAGTGACTTTTTTTTTCATGTCCCCCTTTTCAAGCTCATTGAGCTTTCTGCTCACCACTCTGCTGTGTAGCCATGCCATTTCTTTCCATATTTTTTTTTCTTTTTAATTATTCACATTTACAACATTTTTTTGTTTACCAGGACTGTGGTCAAAGTAAGGAGACACTTTCGTCAACATCATTTGAATGTAATGCACAGTGGTGGTAAATGGCTTACTGAAACTTTAAGCTAATCCTCATCTGTCCTCGCTTCTGTAATGCATGTACAGTAACGATTGTCTGCACAGACAGTCTGTGCTTTCTATTTTCATCTCTTCATTTTTGTAATATTGCACATCTTTATCATGCAGCAGAGCTGGGATGAGAAGTTTCGGTTTTATTTTTCATCTTTCCAGTGTTAGTCCCATTACACATTTCTTACAGTTGCACATATTTGTGGTCATCAAGCCTCTTACTCCTTTCCTCTGTCCTTTTCCAACGTGACCGTGACACTTATTGGTGTCTCCTCTCCTTTTGTTCTCCCTTTTTGTCTGGAATATGCTTTCTTCATGGAACATTTCATCAAATTTCATAGGTAAAAGTAAAGGTACTACCCTTTTAATTCTCTGTTTTCATTGAACTAAACTAGCCATGTCTGTGACATTATATACTTACGCTGAATGAAGTATATAAAGTCACTGGCATTTTTGAAACTTGCTTTTTCAACCATTAATAAAAGTTTTTCAAGGTAGGTGCTTTCACTGTGCGTTTACACTTTTAAGCTGCATCATTTGTTCCTTTCTGCTTGTGCATGGGGCTCAAGACCCACATGGACATATGAACACAATAGTTTCTGTTGTAGCTCCAGTACACCACCACCACTGCCCTGGGGTAACTACAGTCTTTCTGTTCAAATCGTGAATTTTTGGGGGTTGTGGGTGAGGCTTGATCATAGTGTTGTGGGCCTCCCATCCTGGCTGTGATCCTCACCTCTTCTCCCTGTGGGGTAAGTGGACTTCTGATCTTTCCCATTTGACTCTCCTCCTCAGGGCAGAGAGGGGAAGCTTGGCTTCTAAGGTCCCTACTGAGCATTCAAGGTAAAACTTTGATTCTTTCAAGTTGAAGTAAAGATGAAAGTTATAAGTCCTCTTCAGCTTACAGTATTTTCAATGTTTCCTAATTAGAAAACAACATTTAATGATACTTTAGAATTCATTTGAAATGTAATAATGACCATTATGACAATCAGTCTTTCCTTTTGCATTGTGAAAATGCATTTTTGCTTGCTTTTGCTTGCCTTTTACTGTGCCATTCATTCTGATTGTACAAAAGTCTGGAACATTTTAGTTTCTAAACACAAAGCAGAGACATTCATATCATGACAATGATATCTCTTATCATGTACTTGTGAAGCATCATCTAAACAGGTAAGTCTTGAAAGTGACCTTTGGATGTACACCGTGAGGAATTATTTTATTGTTTTTGGTACCATCAGATGCCATGCTACTGAGTGCAAAGCTGCAGTGCTATTTAAGACCACACGCACACGCACACACACACACACACACGCACACACACACACACACACACACATTCTCATTACTAGGAAGGATATTGCATTAGCTTAAATTAAATTAAACCAAACCACAATCCCTACTTGCCTTACCTTAACCTTCATCTAAGTCATCATAATAAAATGTATAGATTATGTTATGGAGGCTAGATGCACATACACATAGCAATTCAAACAAGTGAAACCCATCGCTTATTATAAATACAGACATTCATTTTTCCATTTGCAAAGGTAAGTGCTTATGTTTTCTTTTGGTTCTGAAAATGGATGCATACAGACATACATGTAACATAGTGCATCGTCACAATATTTTTTTTAATGCAAAAACTGCCTCTGCAGGTCGTTTAAAACAATGTTCCAAAAATTATGCAAAAAAAAAAAAAAAGAAAAAAAAGAAAACGTGTTTGTGTACACAAGGATGAAATAAATCTGATGATGCTGGTTTAAGATTATCCATCTCTGACTTGTCAATTGCACAAATAGATGTGGTGAAATAAATCCCTTTAACTATTACACATTTGATGCTAAAATGTGTAGAGTGTACAGTTTAAGGCTTCATCTGATACTTAGCTTTTATTACACTGTACCACACACTCAGCTTGGATGTGGCAGAAGGAAAGCCACAGGGAGAGATTGAGATAATGCTGATGAGGCACAAATCTGCCATACGTGGAACACTGCTTCTAATTTGGGCCATGGTTAGCTGTCCCCTGTGTTGTACAGTGTGAAGCAGTCAATCCATTTACATGCTGTGTGGTAAATCTAGGAAAGAGCACAGTGCGACAGTGTATTCATTGTCAGCTTTAAGCTTGTGAGAATATTGTGCATTATGTTGTCCCTCCCACCCCTTCCTCCTAAGGTGCTGCTGTGTCATGTTAACCACTTTATACTCTGTTTCATGGCTAGCCTTTTGAGAACGGGCTTGTGAATGTGTACTACTTTCAGCTGATATACAGCCACTGGATTCCTGAACCCTTGTTTCCATCCAGCTCTAGCAAGCAGGGCATGCCGTAGGATAAGTCATAATACCACTGACCTACAAATCACCAGGGTATTTAATTGCACTCATCACAATAAACTGCCATGTGCAGCTTAAGAGAAACTGCAGGCTGTGCAGACAGGCTTACAGGTACAACTGTGCTATTTCTAAATTAGTGTACTTCCTAATGTAATTGCTTTCAATATCTAAACATGGAAATGTCTATTTTCATTGCAGTGTTTACATGCCATAGGTTTTCTGCCAAGTAGGAAAGCGAATCCCTTTGGTAACTGCTTTGTACGTCTCATGCTACATTGTAAATGTCAAATTAAATGGATGTTTAAAATGCACTACTATATTACAGAAGGCTGACTCACTATGGGCTTTTAACCAGGTGTTCTAGACCTGGAAAGGTGACACACGTTTTCAAATCGTAACTTTTGGAGTCGCCTCATAGTGTGGTGCTTGATACATGTGAGGAGAGTAAGAAAATGAATATCAAACGATCAAAAATGACAATGTCACAGCCATTACGGGAGTTAACAGGGTGTAGATATTATTCATGTCCTCACACCTTGAAATTAACTGCTGCTTGTTGGACATGTTTTAGATAAACGCTATGCTTCATAATTGGAACACTAGCCACAGAAAAAAAGAAATATGTAATGCACATCTATGTCAAAACCAACATCATAAAAAGTAGAGGGGTGCTAGATTAGTTGAATTCAATTCTAGCGTCCCATCTAATCTCAGAATCTAGGAACCTTGAGTAAAAAGTATCTGTGTTTGTATGGTCCACTAAGAGATAGTACTTAAGAATAGGACAGAGTACTACAGGGGCGTGTTGAAGTCGATGAAATTAATGCAAATGCTTGAGAATGGTACATATGTAATGTACAGACCCCAGCATGGATCTCTAATGCTCCCTCAATGACAGCTTTGTTTGTTAATTATGTAATTAACAAATGCATAAAATCCTAAATCTAATGCTCTATAAGAGTGCATTTCAAAAGTGCTTGTGTGTGAATAAGAGAGATCAAGCACTAGAGACAGAAACTGAGGCAAACTGATGTGTATTTGGGTGCTGCTCGTTGAGGGCACTGTGACTGCAGGCCAGCTGGGGAGTGGGGAGGCGGGACAATCAAGCTTGAGCATAGCATGAGGCAAACACGCCTAGTGTGAGGATGCTCTAAAAACTGAGTGCTTTAACAGTTGGAATTTGTGATTGGTAATCTCTATCCAGCTATTTAGTTGGGGTCAGATATTTCAAAGTGGACATTATTGTCAGCAGATTAGATGTAGCGTAGCTTAAAATTGCTTAAGAAAGTTATGTTGTAGGATCGATCTCACATATCTTGGAGAAATCACATTTTAGTGATCTTTAGCTGTTTAGCCGATTTGCTTCTGACATCAGAATGGCCAGCAGAAGAGGCAGCACCAGAGAATTTTTGGCTTTCATACATAACGTGTCACTAAAATTTGCCCATTTACAACAGACATTAACAGTGCACATGTGAATGAGCAGGTGCGAGATAAGTCAACAACATTGCAACAAGTAATTCAAATATTTATCTCAATACTCTAATAATATCTGCCCAATCCCCTTCCAGAGGAGTCTAATAGCAACCTTTTTTTCAAAGCATTGAGTAATATGCGGGGGGGGGGATTCTTTAGCATTGGTCTGATGGCTTCTCAGGAATGATCTGCCAGATTATGGCGTGCGTCCCACTCCCAACTAGTCTAACATGCATGCTTGTTCAGGAGCCCTAGGCGTCACATTTAAACATACCTTAAGCATAATTTCACAATGTACAGGCTTAATCTTAAAAAGGGGCATATTTTAACCCAACCCAGGCTCTGTTTCTAAACCTAAACAGGTTGAGTTGGTACGTAACCGTAACCATCAGTTTTTGGTCCACAAATCTAACTAGTCACTGAAAGCAAAATTTAGAAAGCAAGTGAAAATGAAACAAAAAGTAGGTGAAAACAAAGTAAACCAAAATGCAAAGTACAAATCTCCAAAGCAAGATGAGAACCATAATCTCCTTGCAAAGATATGTATGTCTTAAGCCACAGCTACCTCCTGCCAGGAGCTTTGACAAAATAATTTGACATTTTGGGGGGAGAAAACATTGCAGACAATCATCCATCAGGCTATAAAATAAGCATATATTCTTGTGTGTATTATTGTATATGTATGATACTGTTGACAATGTGGTGGGGGAGGTGGGCCTGAAGAAAAAAGTTATATTCAGCGCTAAATACTGATGGTGATTTAATGCATTATATACTTTCTTATTATGGCTACACTCAGAATCCAAGCGCACGGCACTATTGCAATGAGAAAGCAATGCATACTTTTCGATAACTTGGAGCAGCACATCAGAGTGCAGAAGTTGTCAAGACTTGTCTGCCTTCTTTATCTGACAGGTTACACGATATCATGTGGTGTGTGTTGAATCAACAACAGATGTTGCCTTTGTAACTTCACATGAAACCGGGAAGAGTGTCTGTGAAATTCCTTCAGCTCTACTGACAGGATTAGTTTCTTAGACACTGGGCAAGTCTGCGGCAGTTTTTTTTTCTTGCTGAATAGATACTAACTTCAAAATTAACAAAAGCAGGTATACTTTGGTAAAGGTGGCGCTGAGGGCTAATTTCTCAAGGTCTTGATTCATACTTCTCCTGGAGGCTCCTCTTAGAGTTAATAATGCTTTACAGTAAGTCATCATCTGCAATCTCATGATGTGAAATGTCAGTGGATGTGTTATTTGGGAAGCTGACTTAAAATTTTTTAACAAACCTCAACTATGTTTGTCTGTAGGTCTTGGCATATAAATAACATCATCACCATCTGGTTTGAAAGCCCCCATCAAAGAGCTTGACTGAAGCTTATGCTGCTTACAAATCACTAGCCCTTCTAAATATAGTATAGTATGTGAACTTGAAAATAGTTAGCTATATATCTGTGTTACATTTTTGCTCATTTGCAAAATTTTACAGCCTCAGCAACATTTTTCATATCTTTGCTTAAGTGTTTTAGCATTTACTTCATTTTAGTAAGCTTAAATAAATATTCCTGTGGACTAACCTACATTTCAAAGCCTTAGCATAGTTGATAAACTATAAAAGGAATCAGGCTATTCCCTTTCTATATTTCTATAATTCTCTTAAAAATTAGAGGATGGGAATAGGGGGGTAACGTGGCATAATAGCTGCAGGCAACGACCCCTACAACTGTTCTAGCAAGAAAGAATTGAATGTCCACTGTAGAGACGATAAAATGGCACCATGTGTATGCACAGAGTCAAACGGATGCAACTGAAATTGTGTCAAAACTAATTTCACACATACAGTGTAATTACTCAAGTTTCCTCATAATAACAGCGTGAAAACATGATTAATGCTAGCAGGAGCGTGAGTTTAAATGAGTAAGTGTCATCATGATAATGAATTAGTAAGCTATAAAAATATATAATTGTTTTTCTTTTTTGCACAAGCAGGTGATGTTACTTGATTAGTGACTCTCAGAACAAATACATCAGTACTGTCTGTATCTAAATGGACAAGTCATCTTAGAAATATTATAAATGATTGTATTCCTCATAGCATGATGCCAAACAATAGTAAAATAAGTGCTGATCACTACTCAACTAATCCTTAGAACATTTTTACCTTCTTAATTCTTTTGGTTTGCACCCTTTAAATCATCTTTGAAACAAAACAAACCGTGATATTTTTCAGAACATAACCCAGCAAATTTTTATGCCTAAACCTAATTAAGCAACATTTTTATAATTAAAAATGTATTTAAAAATCATACAAATGGAGTTTGAAAAATTGTGACATGTTTGATTCCACCCCAATTCCAGCCTCCATATGTGAACTTTTTTCCCTTTTAAATATGAGAATGGATCCATGAAAAGTTGTATTCTAGGACACAAAATAATGTGGGGAAATTCATAATGAGGAACATACAAAAAATTTAATTAAAGTTTATGACTATATCACAAACTGCTATGAGACTGTGTGGCCTGCAAATAGCAGCAATGGCAAAGAAGTGATGGAAGTTAAGCTGTTAATTTCCATCAAATATTTCTAATCATAAGTAAGATTTGACAAAATAAATGCTTAAAATTAAGTTTCAGGCTTTTTATTACTTTTACAAATTATTTCAATCATTTGATTACAGATTGCAAAGGTGAAACAATTTTGAATCCACCAATAAAGAAAGAGTACAATATACAAAACAATAACTAATACTTCTAAATCACGTTTGAAGAATTTTGCATTATGGAAAAGCTGAGTTACACTAAAATAAAAAAGGTATCAAAAAGATACCTGTTTGACAATTCAATTTTTTAATATAGCAAGCAAAAATTAATCAGTTTATTCATTAAAGCTTGTTCATTTGAATTATATTTGGATGCTAAGGGTAAAGCAAACAAATATTTATCTGATACCGGATGTGACCATAAGGGTGAAGCTCAACAGGTAAAACCCACTAGCTACCTTTGTTACAGTAGCAAGGTGCATCCATTATGCACTGTGATATTAATATGGATACTATATACGGCTAGTGATAAATATGCGTAATTATGTAACTGATTATAATTTTTCTTCTTGTGTGGAAATGGACTTGTGACACTGTTACGTATAGATCTCATCTGCACTGTGTTCTCCCCACTTAGAGCTTAGAGCTTATTTTTGCATACTAATATACGTCTTTGTGGCCTGGACATTAGAGCTTACCTATTCCACACACCAAAGGCCTTCAGTGTTTGTTACAGCCAAGATAATTGCACTTGATGGGTCACAGAGACGGTTTTCACAGCAACCAAGATGAGGAAACAGACTCCTTTGCACTACAGAGAAAAAGGCCTATAATTGCCTCGAGTGAGATTTGTGTTTCTTGACATGGCAGATTGGCAAGACTGCACTAAAGCTGCACAGATTAGTGCATTACCACAGAGTCTCATCCTAAGGGTAAGGTTGGAAGACAGAGGAAGAGTAAAGGACTTAAAGCAGACAGAGAGATGCATTTAAAGAATGAACACAAGAAAATAGGCAAAGGCAGAGGGGTGCTATGTGGAAAGAAGCAGCGTGATAAACTGGGTTAATAAAAAAGAAATAAGTGATTTTAATAGCAGTTGGAAAATATAATGATGAAGGGAAAAATGAAACACTGAATGAGGGTGTCTTCCTTTGGAAGAAAATCCAATTTCTTTAATTTTGAGTAAACGTAATTTTTCCATACAACAGACCTGCTCTGCCTGATTTCCTAACAGACGAGCAGTAGCATATCTTGAAGTTGCTGAATTGTCATAACAGACAGCATCTTTTTTTTTCTATTTTTGTTTAAGTTGCAGCATTTTCTGTCTTCTCATATAGATTGTCAATGATAACAAAATCCCAAAGTAGACTTTGGAATAATAGTTATCAGTATGCCTCCCAAAGAATATTTATTTAAAAAGATGACACGCATAATTTTTCCTTATCTAAAGAAAGGGTGACAGAGAATGTAAAATAAAAAAGTTGGATCAATATGAACAAGGCTCATCTGGCTCCCTAGGTAGAGTGGAAGGAGATCTGCTCCAGATCAATAATGGCTGGTCGATGCCAGTGAGAGACTGTAGTGATGAAAAACTCTATTTCTTGGCCCCCAGAAGGAAGTGGATGAATCGTAGCAGAAAATAGATTAAAGGTAGATACCTATACTTCAGCTGTAGACTTTGAAATGCATCCTTTGCATGGCGGCTTGTTTAGTTGTAGTTCAGCTTTTAGATCTTGGATTACTGGCCTTCACTGATGGAATGCTGCCAAGTGTTGTTATAATGCACTGTAAATGGTTTAAAATTGAATCTATCCTTGCAGCAGGTACTATGAAACAAGACTTTAAAAAATGTTCTACATGTTTATAGAGTAATGTATAGTACTGTCATGCTGCTTTGATTTATGATTTATGATAGCATAAACCACTGGCTTAGGCACCTTCAGGGAGACTCCTATTTCCCACATCCTCAACACTTTATTCGTCTTCTCCTATTACACTCTAAACCCACAATGTGTTACTTTCCAGACAAGTTAATGAAAACGGATTTGGTGTGATTCATTTATATGGAATCACTCTTACTTAATTACATTCATTCATTCATTTATTTCTTTTCCAATGAAAATGCATTGTTTTTTCATTGTGGCGTTATGTCCATAAACAGCATGTTATCTATGGAAATAAACACAAATGTGACAGGAATCATTTTCATTATGAATAAATTAAGATGAACCATGTCCATGTCCAAAATTCACAGAAATTTAGAGTTTATACAAATTTATAATTTAATTTAAATTTATACAGTTGGTATTCATGAAAATAAACACAATTTTGGATTTAGAAAACTTTCTATTTGGAAGAGTTTGCTTAACAAAAATGTAACCGACACCACACCTGGTAGTTGGTTTGTGTATATGAATAATACAATTGAACAAACAAAAATAAAACATTTTATTATGAATAAAACAAATTTGGAAATACTTTAGGTTGGGTAATGGGTAGGTGGGTCTCCTCTCTGTCATGACACTGTTGCCTTATGGATGAGTTCATATTCTTCTGTGACCTCAACGATGTCACCAGTATCAATAACTATGCCATACACTAGGACTTCCACTGACTGTGACATTTACCTTTGCTAATGCTGCACTGTAAAACTTGTAAAACTGCTAATAATTGTAAAACTGCTAATAATGCATTTATAGCCATCACAATATTACATACATTTTGTCACCAACCAACCATGTGTGAGAGGGGCTGAAACTCTCCGAAAAACAAAACAGCCAAACAGATCTGCCTTGTCTCACTTGTTGATTTCATTTTAAAAAATGAAAGAAATGAAACTTTAATTAGGACTGGAGAGTTCTTGTGTGATTGTTACAACACTGACTGAATATTTTTGTCAAGCTGACCAAACCCACAAGTAGATGCCTTTTCAGTGATGCATTGTGAGGAAATGGCAAGGCTCCCTGTGGGAAATTGAATAGTCCATTTCCAATTGAGTGTGCCCTGGAAAATCCATGGGGGTCAGTGGCAATTTGTCTCAGAAGGTCTACACCGAGAGTCATTATGCTCAAGACCAACATGTCCCGAGGGACAAAACCATTCTTTAGAGGGAGAATTGTATTCCCTTTTGATAAATATAAAATATTTCCCTTCTCTTTTTGTGCTTTGTCTTCAAAATCTGTAAGAAGATTTTCTCCCCATTCAGAAAAGAAACATGCAAACTGCATCGTAATGGGCACAATGCAACACTTTTCACTATCACAGTGAAACAGTTTCCCATTAACCTCCATTTTTGAGTACCCCATCTTTGTTGAACAAGTTGCTCGTGTCCCTCGTATAATTATAAACAAAGTGTTATATCTACTCCACTCCAGTGAGGTTCAGATTACAAGTGTCATGAATTTTAATGCACATAATGTGCTGCTATCAATCGTTATAGTTTGCTTATGTTTTTTTTAACTGGAGGAAAGTGACTTTTAAACAAATGTTTCCTGATGATCAAACCTGACATTCTCTTTTCTTTGTTGCTTCCATGCAACTTGATTTCCATTCATAGCTGATAGTTAACCACAGGTGGTTTTTGTAAGGGAGGACCAGGATAATGTTTTCCACTGAGAATGCTGTTAAAGAGTATACACGTACACATGATAATGGTGCTAATTGACTGCTAAAAGGTAAGCTAGAACGGGGTTACTTTTGGTCATACGTATAGACAAAGCAACTCTTCATTAATGTGAAAGTGCAGAGGGATTCTGGCCAATGAATTTTGGTGTTGATGAATTGAGTTTGAAATCATGTGAATGATTAATTATATTGAGAAATTCATGGATGAGATCACACTTTTCTGGGAAAGTCAGTGTAAATCTCTGTTTTATGAGGTAATATCTAAATATATACTGAGAAAGAGCGAAGATACTGATGTCATATCTCCCAGGAAAAAGTGCTTTAGAATGATGCTCCAATTCTGAGATTAAAATGGTAATTAATGACCTCAGAAAATATTGTGCAAGCTTTCTCTTTTGCTGCCCTTCCAAGAAAACATTACAGTGAAATGTAAATATATGATTTAATATTTGTTGACAGCAACTTATAAAAATATCTTTTAGTTGATCATTTATCTCATAAAGCCAACCCCCCCCCAAAACAAACAAACAAACAAAATGTTCCTATTCAGACCTTTCAAACCTTTTAAAATATTATTCCTTTATGTGTTATCTTTAAATATTTTCTTGCAGCATTACACCAAAGTAGCTTTGAATTATTACTATATTCAGAAACATCTGCCTTTATTAGTCTTTACTTCTGATGCTCATCTAAGTAATGCTTTTCACATTTGGGACAGTACATTTATCTGCCTTTGTGTTATTCATTTGCCCTCCTCTTTCATTTCCTGCTGTGCTTTTTTCTCAGCGGTTCTCTGATTCAAATCACCTGTGCTTTGCCCACATGTCCTCAGAGAGTGAGAGAGAGATTACATGGCTACACTTGATCCTGCTGTATCAATGAGATTCTAGTTATCAGTGCGTTTTTGTTTGGCTTGTGGATGAGAGCCATCTCAGAGTAACATCAAAATGGCATCGCTACTCCTGTTTGTCATTTCGCTGTTGTTAGAGAAAGTAAAGAGGAGTGTGATGATACTCTGCAATTCTGATTTTCACTGAATGTAACTGATAAACTGGGTCTTTATAATACCAGAAAAAAAGTTTAATCAGTTTACTTATTTTTATTACTTAATAGCACAGTGAAAGTGACATTAAAATATGCATTCAAATGCTTAAAAGAAAGTTAAAAACAGAACAATTTAACAGCGCAACAGTGACTTTTTGTCCTGCTTAAAGGAAAAAATGCATTGAAAATGCAAAAGCCCCTTTAAATATCTTTACTGTTTGTGGTTTTAGCATTATTTTGAGTGCTATACAAACTAGTACATGCCCATGCTACAGTATTGTAGCATGGGCATGTACTAGTTTGTTTCCCAACAGCACAAAAAGGGGAAAAAACAGAGAAAAAAACATTATAAAATAAATAGATGTAGTAGGTGCTGTTTATATGCTAAAAATAGGTCATTTAGCATAGCTAGGTGGTTGCTAGGCAATGTGAGGGCATCATAATATATCATTGCATAATTAATTTCTTATAAATGTAAATGAGATGATTTTGGTGTGAAATCGAAACAATGGGATACTTTTATGTGTTATAGGTGCTTAAATACTAAAATTATTTTTAGCCCTTTGCTAGACAACAGGATAACATCGAAATATCTGATATGGATAAGAACCTTCAGTGGCCCAAGATGTACCTCTGTGGCAAGTTTGCTTTTACATCTCCAAATAGTCTAGGAGGAGTTCACGGACAAGGAAACAAACATACAGATAGAGATTATTATTATTATTATTATTATTATTATTATTATTATTATGTAGTCAGTGTTGTTTGTGAAAAAGGTGAAAAACTTGAGCCTTTTGACTTTTAAGATTGACTGAACACAAGGCTGTTGATTTCAGGTTATGTCAATGCATGACCTCCTTGCTACAAGTTAAACAATTTTAACCCCATATATTTAATTTTTTTTATTTAGACAGGTGTATTGAATAAATACTAATTATGCATTTTCAATGCAGTAGTATCAGAAATCAAGAGACTGCAATTTTTTTATTTTTTTATTGACAGTATCATATTGCAGTATTGGGGTGGACCTCTAAGACAGAATGCATCATTGCTTTACATTTCACTTCTTTGTTATTAATAGACTGGACAGCAACAAGTGTATTTCATTATAGAAGCTGTATCTTTATGAGCTAAAACAGTTGCTTTATCATTCACATCTTTTCCTCTAATGGCATTCACACCTCTCATAAATTATAGAATAAACTGGTGGTTTCATTTGCAGTTAGTCCCTTTAGTGCATTAATAACCTATCACATTTCTTTCTGATCTCAGTTGCTCTAATAGGTGTGTTTTGTTCAAGCTTCTCTGAAATCTCCCACAACAATTAAGTAGCACAAGGAAAGGTAATACAAAAGGAAGTCCATTTCTCAGCTTATGTGTCAGTGCATTGCAACAAAAATTAATAGAAAAATAAAAGCTTAAATTGAACATTATTAATGCTTAATATTGCTTCTGTTTCTTAATAGCCTGTGCTGGTTGTAGTGAATGACATTATGACATTTATTGCTATAGATGGCCTTGCTGAGGTAATTCTCTCCATGTGAAGGTCACAGGGGAGCTGTCAAAATGTCCATGTTCTCATGAACGTGCTACCACAGCAAAGCTCCCAAAGAATTAAAGTGGCTATCTGAGTAAAGCCAAGCTACATCATTAATTTTCATTTTTGTTCATAGTCAGCTGTTATTTATCCTTGGACTTTATCATTTTGAGCTTGTGGGACTGGGCTAGATTTTCCTATGAGTAAGAGAGAGTACATTACTGGGACTCGAGGTAGCAACACAGCCAGACAGTCCTTAAATTTACACTGACAAGTAAAGCAGCATTTGTGGATGACATCAACTTTCGAGATTAGCCAGAAACAAGCAAGGCTAATCATTTGAAAATCCATTATTTCAGGTAACAGTTTAATCTCTGATAGACTGATTTTTGTGTGACAAACGCTTAATTTGCTGTGAGTGCAGCAGATTGTACACTGATGTTTATCATATTTCTTCCATTATGTGGGAAATCATTATCCCTGAGCTCTGCTTAAAAGGTTTTTTTTTTTTTTTTTTTGGCATTGTTCTGAAGTGTGGAGTGCTTGACAAGAGTTGCAGTTAGTGCCTGTTGGTTTCACTTCAGTTTTGTAATCACAGCTGCAGTACGTTAGATTTTACATAAAAATATCCTGACATAGTGAGGGTATGTCGCAGGGCCATCCTATCGTAGCATAATTGAGATCACACACATTTTCTCCCAAGTGCTAAATTAAATTCTGGCTTTGAGAATGGTCACCCACAGGAAATTAAAAACCAAAGCCTAATACAAAGTTGCCTGCAAAACCAGAGAAACTGAGTGCACAGTTTAAAAAATTATACTGATCTTCTTTGTCTCTTTCTCCCTATATTAAGCGTAAACACACAATAATTTATTCCTGCATAAATCAAGTTTTCAACAATCAAGTTAAAGTAGATCTTGTACATCTGGTTAAATTAACATAATATTAAACGCAGATAAATGTAGCTTGTGCAAATGCCAGTATAGCTGTAAATACATTTGAATTGGAAATAGACAGACTGCAGCTACAGTATACTGTTGTATATCAGTTGCTAAACAATAAATGATCATGCCAAAGTCAGAGAAATCACAGAGGGTGATGATATTCTTTTAAGTCCTATATGTATTAAAACTCTATGTTGCCGTTGATTTATGCCAATGAAGAATCGTGACATCAAACAATTAAAGACACATTTCGAAAACTCAGTTCTGAACTCATCAATGCCGCCAAATAAGATACATACACAGAAAGTGAGAAATAGTTAATAAACATTCCCACAGGTGGATGCTGGGGTAGTGGAGCGGTTGGTAGCGATGCAGGGCCTGAAAACACAAGCTACACTACCCGAGAGTAGGAGACTGCTACTGATTTATAATGTGGACCTTTTTCCTTATTTAAGGAAGAGTCACTGAACTAAAGGTAACAGAAGTAAATTGAAAGATGCTTTTAAATATGATCAGTAATAAATAGAGACCTATATACCGTAGTGCCTATGTTTACCATCACAGATATATTATTGTGATTATTTTTGCTAAATAATATCATGCATTAAAAATGATTGCATGCATGTCAGTGCAGATATTAAAGTAATTTATGCACAATTGCAGCAATGGTATGGTAATCACTGTATTATGCTAAGAACCCCAAGCAATATGTAAAAGTATATTTTCACACAACATTTAAGACAGTGTGCTAGAAGACAAAATTAATTTATGAACATTGTATGCAGTTTAGTAGGTTAAATATGCAATGTGCAGAAAAATGGTTGTGTAAAAAGTGGAAAATTATATAAAATAAATATATAAACATTATGATGAACATTGAGTCACTAGTGTTAAAAAAATGTTTTAAAGCTAGTGTCAAAAAAATTCACCACATTTTTATGTAGGACATTGATTAAATGGCTTAATATTGGTTGAGTATATGATGACACTGCTTGTTGTTTAAAATATATATATTTGTGCCATTATTTGTCATTGTCATTGTCCAGGAAAATAATGCATGTAGCATTTAACAGTGTATGAACTGAATTTTCTCTTAATGTGTAATTCAGAGGCTATGTCAGTGACTAAAATAGGCTTGCAGATAAGAGCTAAGGATGCCTTGCACATCATTAAGTGTGAAATATAACAACACGCCCCTGAGCTGCCTACTGTTCCCCTAGAGAGACGACAGCCAGATAGGGCTCCACACAATTATGGCTTAGAGAGCCACAGACCTACCTTGCTCACATTGCTTCATCTTAAAGCTGCTTTGATGGAGAGTATTGCAGCACAACACTACATCAAGCCTCTTGTAGCAAAGGTACAGAATCCTCAAATGCTGTTTCTCCTCTGGTCCAGTAAAGTAGTGATAAAGCTAACGGAGTCCTGATTGGCTTTCTGTTCCACCTGATGGTATGTCTACAGAGAAAGTCTTTTAGTCATCTATCTGAGGGAGCAGAAATACTCCTCTTTTAATCAACTTGGCCCTATACACATGCAGCGCTTTACTCCCACTCTGTGCCTGTAAGCGTGACCCAAAGTGTATTTTTACACTCCAAGTCTATTTTCCTGCATTTTACATGTGGAAGTACAGCGAATGTGTATTGGGCTCTGAGTGCTTTTAAAACATGGGTGACCTACAATTCAGCACTGTGTCTGAAAGCATCCTGTGTAAACGCAGACAGAACACTGACGCGGCTGCTGCTCTGATAACATGGTGCTCTCATTACGCCTCCAGTATAGACACGGTGTAAATATCTTCTTATACAGGTATAGCAATGCATGAGCCTAGAGAGTACCTTGAGGCAGATTATCAGTGAAATTATTTCCAAGTGCTCCCTGAAGAAAGAGAAAGAAAACATTGCATTGCCAATGAAGATACGACTCTAGAAAATTGAAGTTTACTCTCTAAAAAGCAGGATTTTATGCATCTGTGCTCCATCTTTCCTTTTCACTCTTGTTTGTGTGAAAGGCCTGACTGCTTTGTTGTGAAACGGCATGCTCATTTCAGAGGTATGCTGTGTTTGGCTTTAAATGTTGGCAAGGCAGCATCATTGTCATTTTGTCAGCTCTTAAATATAATCAAATTCTACCTCAGTGAGTCATTTCATTACACACTTGGAACAGTGGAGTAATTAGCAGCAATATAACACATCAGCAGCGGCAACCAGCCCAAAGACTTTAATTTACTATATACATGCAGCATCTGTGTTCACTGTCATGATACATGTAACCCATCTGCACGATTTTCCAAACAGAAGCATTTGTGTTGTATGACGCTGTACAGTCATGCATTACAAAAGTAATCAAAAACAAACAACAACAAAATGTAAATAAACAAGAAACTAAATGCTATTTATGTTGACATCACTATTTTCCAATCTTTCCGGTATTCCTCCCACTGCAGAACCCTTGGGATCCTCAGATGGGTAAAAAACAAGTCTCCTAACATTGTGGTTTTTCAGACTGCTGACAAGCTGTTCTCTGGCTATTAAATCCATTTCTCACTGTCAGTGGAGCTGGAGTAGCTTAGATTTAAATGACAAGATGCTGGTGCTCCTACTGCTGTGGGACCAGGATATACACTGAGGTCCTCGGAGTCCATACTGTTCATTGTGTCAGGACTGATGTACTGTGGGATTATTGTGAAACCAAGGTTCTTGGGAATTTTAAAACGTACAGTAGGGTTTATAAGAGACATGCCACAAGTAATTCTCCATTCGTGGCATACAATGTCAAAATGTTTGGATTATGATTTCCTTGCAGTGACAATATTGTTGTTAATTAGCAGATGAGAAGCATCATTTTGAATTATAGAGTTACTGTTATAGGGTGGCATGCTGCTCTATGGGAGAGCTTTAGAGAATTACATTTAATGCAAGCTGCATCAGAGAGCCATTGGACTGTAATGAAAGTGGACTGACATGAGTGTTTGGCTGTCTAATAAGGAGCAGACATACAGCCGAATGGTGGATCATTTTGTGGTTTAACTGTGAAGAAGCTCATTAACAGATTCAGCAATTCAAAAGTTATTTAGTCATCAGTCACAATGATAATTCAACCTGACTGTAGGTTTTTCACAGTGACACTATAACAACCTACACATAGACATACGACAAAATAAAATGAAAGAAAATGCTGAAATTAGTTGACGCTTTGCATATTCAGCCACCATTTATTGTGTGTTTATACAATAAATATTTTATACAGTGAATGAATTGCTCTTGTATGTTTAAGAACAATTCCAAATCAAGGTCCAATCACAAGCATTTTAGCACGCTCACACGGCTGACTTGTGTTGTGCCCGAGCACAATTTTCTCCCTCCCCACTCCCTTTGAGCCTTCACTCACAGATCACTTAAAGTTTATTTTATGGTCACTATGTTAGTTGTTATGTGCGCCAACTGTGACGTAACCACAACCCTATAGCCTTTTAAACTGATGCTTCAGGCTCCCTGGGGCCGCTGTAGTCAAACGCCATAGGTGTCACCACTGAGAAACAAAACCTCTGCATAAGTGCTGGTACAGGAATAGCTGAGAAAGGAAACAAAGCAATTAAATATTCTCCAGGAAGTCTCATCTTTTCAAGCTGTTGCAGCATCTCCCTCTGTAGAATCTGAGAATCTCTAAGCTCCTATACTGAAATATCATTGAAATGGTGGTAAAGACCAATATGATAGTACACTTGTGTCCTCAACCCAGCCGCGCCGTAGGTGCCAAGTTACAGAAAATCAAGCGCTGCAACACCAGCCGAAACAATGTTCACAAAGGTGACAATAGGGAGCATAAACTAAGTGTAACAGTCCGGTTCTTAGTACACTTTGTTTTCTCTTATTAGCCCAGCTCCTTTCTCTTGTACTCGTTCTCTTTTGTGTGCACATACACTATGCTTTTGAAAAGTGCTCTCACCAAGCAGAATGAGGTGCATGATTTTATGGATTTTGTGGCTTAATTGGGGCAATTTTTGGAAACAGTGACGCTGTCGCATCACATTCCTTATGGATTGGATAATTACCTCACACAGCAATTTCCAGGGTGGCTGTCTTTGAGGTTATGTGAATGGGCATGGGCCCAACTCTTCAAGCAGGCCAGGCTACAGCGCTCAATGATCATATTTCTCATGTTCTTTGGCTTAAATGCAGAGCACGAGCTCATATCTACTCTTGCAAAAGCAGTTTGTTCATCTGTAAAAGTGTAAACTTTCTTTTGTTTTTGTCAAGAACAGCCTCTGTCCATATAATTCGCTTTTAAACTTAATTAAAAAAAAAAACACAATACAAAAACCACCCAGAACAATATAACCAGTTTATATATAGTTTCTAGCATGCAAATATAATTAAAGTAGCACACACACACAATCACACACACAAACCCCTCAGTCAGAGATTGATAAGAGGAGAAGTGAGCTGACAAAGGACTTCTAGTATCAAAATGATTGTTATGAACTTTATCTTGAGTCTTATTTGAGAAACAAATGGCCCTGTCATCAAGAACACACCATCTATAATTCTTTGTCCTTTTTATCCATAAACAGTTATTCTGCCTATGCCGGCCTTGGTGCCAGAAGATAAATAAGGGGAATTAATTTATGTCAGGATGACAGGAAAGCACTGCTCTGTTTGGCAGGAAAAACAGAGCAGAGAGTGTTATTAATGACTCGATGTGTGGACTGCAAGGACCACAGTCGCTCAAAAGGAGGTCAGAAGAGAGGGAGGCAAGCCTGGGGACGGAGAGGATGGAAACAGGGTACTAACGCAGGAATAAAGGGAATATTCAGTAAAGTGGCAGATGAACTGAGGAAACCAATCTTTGGAATGTTAGAACACCCACCACTACTCAGTGCTCTTGCTTGTCCTAGTTTTTAATGTCACCAGTCTTGCACCAATCCTTGCCATGAGATGGTGTAATGTAAATAATGGGCTTTGTATTGCTGACTGGGGAGGCATTGTGTTGAAGCAGCAGTCAGGTCTGTGGAGCCGTGTTCTGACCACCTAAACACAAGTGCAAAATTGTTACTTCTGCAGCCTTGTACAGACCATAATTCAAACTTTTTGTGTGTGGAAATTGTCTGTGAAAATTACTCCTCATTAGAGTTCATTATCGGCCAACGATTGTCATGTTGTTTCAAATAATAATTGGCAATTAGATTCCATCACAACTCTGTATTCAAGCAATGATTGTATGCTCCTCTTGCTTGATTTTAGCAGAGGGAAGCTTAGCCAGAAAAAAACAATACATATCAGATATTTCTGTAAACAAATGAGAAATTAGCAGCTCTAAATCTAATGACATTTTGTTTTTTGCTTTTCTGAATCTTCGCATAGTGATAATATGTAGCATGAATCATTGCCCTATAACACAGTATTTACATCCTGATTTGTAATACCCATGCCTGGATGCAATTTTAAAATACATAAAAACATTATACTGGACATTCATGAGTCATTCATGATAGGTTTTAAAAGAATAATCAATGAGAAGTCACAAGGTCACTGACACCTTAGGGACACAGTTTTCTGGGCATTAAAATATAAACTAACATTTAATATTATGAAATTTAATTGGTGCCTAAAATGAAATGTTAACATGAATGTTAAATGAATACAGCATACATTTGATTGTTTGGGTTTTTTTGGACATTTAATCACAGATATTGTCCGTTTTGATGTTCAAGTGTTAAACGTGTGTAGTTAACCTGATTAAGTCATTTCACTAAATAAACATTTGGGATTTCAATAGATGCCCCTCAGCTTTGAAACGATAGCTCATGGTGGCATTATCCATGCTGTGTGTTTGTTTGTTTGCTTGTTTGTTTCATATTTTTGTATCAGTTACCAGGAAGTAATTGTCAGTTGTAAGCAATGGAAAACAGTAATGCTGTCAAATTTATTTTCCTTGAAACAATATTAAAGTTTTCACCAGCAATGTCCATTTGTACTGCTGCTAAATTATCAGGTTTGCATATGTGATACAAAGTATCACCAAGTTCACAGGATAGTCGACTCATTGCAATTTGAGTTGCCTTCACCATTGTGTGTTGTTCAGTGGACCTGGCACTGAATTTATTTAGCTTAGATTTGTTTTGTTTTCTTCATTTCATATATTTCTAATGTTAAACTGTTTGCAGCAATAATGTCACAGTCGATTGTAAACAGACTTTTACTGTGTCCCTGTTACTATGGTTACCCACATTAGATACAAGCTGAAGCAGCACATTAATTAGACAGGTGAACAAAGTTTCACTTAGTTTTGTGTTCATGCCACACGTTTTAGTTTGCATATTCTTAACAAGTTCCTCATGACTAAACCACGGCTTTATGACTCACGTGTGGCGCAGTTTTAATATTAGCATCCAATTCACAGAAAATAATGATGGTGTATTTTTAGATAAAAAATATTACACTTTCTCCCTAACGAGCCTGTTTTTCCATATCTAAAAAGTGATCTTGTGATTCAGTAGTACAAAACTGTAAATACGTGAGCCTTTGCACAAATTCCATCAACACTTTTGACTAGCTGAAAAGTTGCATACAACTTAGACAAAATATTTTGACTAACTTGTATGTACCTTTTATGTAATACTTATAGAAAGTTTAATTTCTTGTGAAAATTGAATGTAAAACAAAACAATCGCTGCATCTTATCCAAAACATAGATGCTGTGGATATTAATAATAGATATTATGGGGACGAAAAAAAAAGGTCATCTTTACAGGTAACTTTACATTTTGCATTTTTAAACACCACCCAGAGTCACTTCAGGGGTGACTGATGTAAGCAAGCAGGAGTCACTCCTGATATAAAAGAGACACTGAGACACTGAAACGTCACTGCTGCCACTGTAAAATTAGTGTTTTCTTTCACTAAAAACTGAAACACACGAAGGCGGTAAATCCTGTTTTTGCAAAAACAATATATACCCTACGGCCTCCAAGATGTCAGATCTGACCAGGGCCATGGAGTGAATGTGAGTTTAAATCTGCAACATTTGGGGAGGGAAAGATGATGCAAATATTTATTTTTTTCCACATGGTTCTTTCACAACGAGGTAAACAATCAACAAGAAGTTCACAGATTCTGTGTTAAATACACAAAGGGGTTTTGGGAAATAGATGTTTTTAAAGGATCTTATTTGTCCTGGAATTGCAGGACAAAGTTAGCTGTGGCATGCACACACTGTGCGTTTTATTGATGCTAAGAGCAGACTCGGCTTATCTTGGTGAAGTAATTTAACTGTCTTTGTATCTTTTGAAATCAGGGTGCAGTTTCTTGTAATTTTATTTTGCAGTGTCTCTCTTTAGCGTGCAATTACAACAATTTATTTTGGTTTTGGCAGCAATTTGATTTACCCTGGCTTTCTTTTGGAAGGGGCTTATCAGTAGCTTACAGTGTGAATACAGTGCAGACATGTAAATAGACCTTTAGCTAATATAGGAAAAACATAAAACAGCTGGTCAAACAAACTTATAATTCTTAGTCTGCATGCTGTTTGCGTGTTGTTAAGTATTTACATAGATCTTTCTGTTGTTTTTTTTGTAGTTTTATGCCAGAGAGACATTTAAATAACTCTCTTTTGACTCTTTTATGCATAAACTGCACAATGAGGTGTGTCTAAACAATTACGGGAAAGATAAGCTTTTAGAGTCTGTCACTGAAATTAATTCTGCTACACTCATGCTAAGTGCTATAAGTGTGGAAACCACTTTGCTAATTGTGCATGGCAGTGTGTGATATGCTTTTTACAATATAAAGGTCAAGCATGCACTTCACATTTGTCGCTGTGCGTGGGTGCGTGCTTGAGGATACCATCTCTGCAGCCTCTTTAGCCATGGAGAATAGCCACATGGAGAATACAAAGTGGCTTGCAAAAGCTCAGCTGACCTCACACACATCTGGTAAACATGCATGTGATAGAGGCTTTTTGTGTCGCTGTTGCAGTCTTTCAAAAGTATGAAAGATTGTTTGTAAACATAAAAGTGTGGCTGTATTACACAGTTACGGAACAAATTTGTTAACATTAAGTAATCTAAACAGTTATTTACAGACATGACCGCATTTGTTTCTGAACGCAAGAATCTATACAATAAAAGAGCAGCAGAGACATGCTGCGCATGCTTGTGTGTTCAAGATGATCTGACAACAGGCACACAGTTTACATACCCGAGATTGCAGGGGTCTTGACAAACATGCGATTACTCCTCAGTAATTAGCTTGTTGGCACCCCTGTGGTAAAAACAAGGGTGGTAATTATGACGAGGGGGTCTTGGGACTGCTGTCTGTTTCTCTTCCAAAGACACAACTCACCGGGGGATAAGACAATGAGACAGGAACAGGAGGGCATAGAGAAAGAAGGAGGGTGGTGTGCGTTGACTGTGTCCATGCTGTCACAGAAGACAAAACAACTTTGTAAATTGCCGTACAAGAAGACTAAACATACTGTAGGATACAGATGCAGGAATGTGGAATTAAGCAAAATGAGAGTATGAAAAATAAGGTACCCTTTAAAAGCTATTTGAAAAAGCTTGGGTGCTGGGCAGATGTGTAAACTGAAAATAATGATAATTTTAACCAAATGTCGATCCATCTAAACTTAAAGACATTCAATGCAGTTGAATACTTTTGTTTCTATGTTGGCCTTTAAATACACTTTCTTTTTTGTTTTTTGTTTTTTTTGGTGTGTATGTTACAAGTTGGATTAATGGTGCACAGTGTCCAGCAAGCTGTGTGGAGCATAGATGTTCTGTCAAAGTCAGAAGGCCAGCGGTTCACTGGGGGCAGATGAAGATCCATCACAAGCTTGACTATTGCTAGTTGGACCACTAGGCCACCCCTGGACCCAGAAGGCCCCATTTGCTGCAGTTGCTTGGCAACCCTTGCTGTAATTAGTCCTGAGATGTAGCGCCTCAAGTCAGATACCCAGTCTTCACTGCTAGGTCAGACTGCAGTAGGAGCAGAGCCACACCTACACAGGCTCCAGCAACTGAAGTGAATTTATATTAGAGCGCTAGGGATATCGTCAGAATATGAGCACATGAATCAAGCACCCTAAATGGCTGTAAAAGCAATAACCTTGTATTAACTTAGAAAAAAAATGTCATTACTAGATTTATGTGTCTATAATATACAATAATACATTATACATTGTCTCAATTGTGACATGTGACATAAATGTCTGAAAGAAGCTATAGGCCATGTTGGCCTGATTGGAATTAACCCATGACTGGAAGGGCTTAAAGCTTAAGCTTAAAACAAATAATTATTTCTGTGTTGTTGTGATTTGAATTCACTATCAGAGGAAAACAGTAGCATCTAGTCTTCAAAGAATATAAATAAATCATTCTGCATGTACAGAGAAGTGATGCTAATTCTTTTGTGCAGGAAAGGGACCGCAGAGAGGAAGAACAGGGCGAGAGAAAATACATACTGCCTGAGTGAGATGCAAACATCACTCTATGACTGCCATGTAAAAACCAATGTAACAGCATCTGACATTAATTGATGTTTCACATAGGAAGCAATGATAGATTGCTTGTTAACAGTAATGCTAAGTGTTATTAGAATTAATTTATGTAAAGTGATGCCTGACACTGCAGACTTCTACAGAATTGTGATTGTTATTTACACTGACTTGTTGGCTTCAGTAAGAAGGCACTTAATGTGATTCATAATAAAGCAACAACTTTGCATTTGCAAAGTTGCAGTGACACATAAATGGCAATTACACTATTAAAGTACCTGCTTTGACTGGTAGAGAGGTCAGAGAGGCACTGAACAGTCCTTCACCCTGTTCCAGACAGCTTATGTTTCATTAGTTTCTATTCTTGAATTCAGGGATTTTTAATTAGGTTTTTTTTTTTATTTGTTTTGTTTTGTTTTATATGGGGGTTCTTCCTTCATCTAAATGGGCATCTGATGAAAAGTAAAATTTTAGCTGCTGTGCAATTTAGCCAAAATACAACAACTATGATTATGGCATTCAAAAACTACATCCATCCACCAATCAGCCCAGCCAGCCAGCAGGAGATGTGGTACACCATGGACAAGGTGTCCAGCACAAGGCCACCACAAAGAGACCTACGCCTACAACAAATATAAACTCACTAATAAACATAGCAAACATGTCTCGGGACTGTAGGAGTAAGCTGGAGTACCCAGAGAACATGCAA
This sequence comes from Pterophyllum scalare, assembly GCA_024447675.2. NCBI lineage: Eukaryota > Metazoa > Chordata > Actinopteri > Cichliformes > Cichlidae > Pterophyllum > Pterophyllum scalare. The sequence continues at coordinate 33,487 of JAMQGT020014591.1, read as the reverse complement.
ACTCCACACAGAAAGGCCCCAGCTGACCAGGAAGTTTGAATCCAGAGTATTCTTGCTGCCTCATGGGAGGTAATGTACAGTAACTGACAGAAACAGGAGTGTAATGAGTCCCTTCAGAAAGATCAATGAAATTAGAAAAGAAAATATGTGGAAGTCAGTGAAAGAGAAGGCAATCCAAAAGTGCGGCACAAATTTTTTCTTTCTTTCTTGCAGGAAAGTAGTCAAAGGAAGAGGCTAGCAAGGAAGGAGTGGGATAATCAGGAAGAAAGTAGACAGGATTACTGGGAGGGTAGGCGTACAGCAAAGACAGAGGTGGCAAAGGCAAGGAAAAAGGCTTATAGTGAGTGGTATGTGAGGCTGCATACTAAGGAAGGAGACAAGGCTTTTTATTGATTGGCTATAGACAGAGAGATTGAGCTGAAAAGGATGTGCAGCAGGTTAGGGTGACTAAGGATAGTGATGGAAATGTCCTAATGAATGAAGAGAGTGAGCTGAGAGGATGGAAAGAGTACTTTAAGGAGCTGATGAATGAAGAAAATAAGGAGGGCAGATGGAGGAAAGTTAGTGAATCAGAAAGTGCAGAGTGGAAAGGCGGTTGGCCTGGGTGACCTGTTCAGGTATGGAAATGACTAGGAAAGAGCGCAGTGGGCTGTTTGACCAGATTGTTTCACAGTCTTGGAGAGTAATAGTCTTCATGGACTATGATGTTTGCAGATGACATTAGATAAGTATAGTGAGAGAAAGAACGCTTGGAGAGGTGGAGGTATGCTCTGGAGAGATAAGGAATTAAAGTCAGTAGAAGTGAGACAGAATACATATATGAATGAGAAGGTGACTGGGAGCAGAGGAGCAGAGGTAGTGAGGGTAGAGTTTAAGTACCTGGGGTCAACCATTCAAAGCAATGCACAGTGCACACAGGAGGTGAAGATATGTGTGCAGGCAGGGTGGAGTGGGTGGAGATGAGTGTCAGAGGTGATTTATGACAGAAGGATAGCAGCAATAGTGAAAGGGAAGGTTTACAAGATGGTAGCGAGATCTGCTATGGTTTGGAGACAGTGCCACTGACAAAAAGACAGGAGGCCAAGCTGGTAGAGCTGAAGATGCTCAGATTTTCATTGGGAGTGACTGGGATGGACAGGGTTAGAATGAGTATATCTGAGGGACAGCTCATGTTGAGTGGTTTGGAGACAAAGTTAGAGGCAAGTTTGAGATGGTATGGAGATGTGCAGAGAGGGGATAGTGGATTTGTTGGGCAAAGGATGATGAAGATGGAGCTGCCAGACAAAGAGGAAGACCCCAGAGAAGATTCATGGATGGACGGAGGAAATGCAGATGGTTGGTGTGACAGATGGCGATGCTAGGGATAGGGATAAGAAGTAACTCCTAAGGGGAGCACCTGAAAAAAGACACAGTAGTACTACTGGGCATAATTCACCTGTGTTTTACCCTGAAAATAGTTGTCTTGTGAAAAAGGCTAAAATTCAGTGTAAAACTAAAATGGAAAAAGGTGTAGTACCCATTTCACATTACACAATGTGATTTGATCTGCTTAAAATAAAAATAATCATTAGAGCACCTTTAACGTACCATATAGCAAAACTAATGTACCTGGTCCCTGCAAGCTTAATTTTGAAAGGCTGTTAAATATTAAAAGAAGTCTTTAAGGCACTGAGGTGTCTTTTTCTCCAGTTCATAGATGGATAACAAGTCACTGACATGGGTTTGTTTGGTAGTAATTCATGACCTGTGACCCATACTGGTAGCCCATAAACCTCAGCAAAGTATCGGGAGGTCAGCCCAGGCCCCATAAATTCTAAAACCAACCATCAGCATTCTCACATAGACCCACAATAAAAAAAAAGACACAGCTCATAAACCAGGCCCTGTGGGATAAAAATATTCTTCCCCCATTGATGTTTAAACTATCAATTTTAGATATGACTCTTGTTGTCCTGTGGCATTGAAATATTCAGTTAGCGTCAGCTTTATTTTTCTCTACAGAGACACACTTTCAGCTTGCAATTATTTGCATTTCATGCCCGTTCTGTATTTTCCGCAGCAGCTTTTTTTGTCACTCAGTATGCTTGAGTAATGTTAACAATACATCTTTTATCACGTTTTTTAAAAAGTGTGACCTAACAAAGAATTCCATTAGCGGTAGATTAGTTAAAGAAATCAGGTCCCCTGATTTGACAGCTGTGTACTATTGCTTTTACAGCACATTAAGCTTTCTTGTGGCCTTGTGGCTTTTCAGTGTGGTATTGATATCACAAGATGCGTTCTATTTTTAACTGCTTAAAGAGACATTAAACAGATTTCCCACAATGTCCATGAGTACAGGGCTCTGTGTGACATGAACACTCTGACCCATATCTCTTAGGAAGTGTTACTGTATCACATGGGGAGTTTTGACATTTCCCCATGTGTTCTATTTATTTCATTTTTTCCTGTGAGGCACAGTCTTGACAGTTCTGCCTTCTTGTTATTTTAGAGCTTCGCGGGACTCTGCTTGAGTCACTTTTTTTTTTTTGCTTTTCAAAGCCCCACTTTCTGACAGCCCACATCCTCAAATGTCCTTATGAATTGCCAGTCCACTGGCAAACAGTGACAATGAAAACTCCATACGGAATAGATTTATGAGGGCCAAACCTTAATAAAGGGTGACCCTGAAAACCACATCTGCCATTAAGCTCCATGTCTCCATAATTTACAGCTTGGACTATCTGGGCATGTTCTCAATACTCTTCACTTCAGTGCTTTACATTTTCATTTATATACAGTGTCTGTTTGGTTTGATTGATTGCCCATTAAAAATGTAAGGGTCAAAAATAGACTTGCAGATTGGACTGTTGATTTATTTCCAAGTTCAATTAATATGTAAATTTTAAAGTACTGATGACAATGAAAACTGAGTTTAAAACAACAACAAGAAGAAAAAGTATACACAATGGTTCGATTTTAACATATTTGATTTAAATATAGTAATAAAAGTTCAAATAAAGGTTAATAAATGGGCTGGTAATAAAGGGTCAAAAGTCTGGGGACATTTTTAATCTATAATATAGAAATTCTGCATCTTTTTATGCTAATGAACATGTGATATTCTAATGAGGTTTTTATTTTATCTTGTTGTCTGTGTTCTGTATCCATTGTGCCCATTTTTATTCCCCTTTGATTTTGCCACTAATGACATAAATTAAGAATAAGAGAAAAACAATGTTTCAGCCGTGTCAGTTAAATAGGGGAGAATGTTCTGTAATTCAGAGAGTGTGTTTGTTTCCTGTGGTCCCCGTGGTCTACACCTCCCTGGTGGCTTGCCTGCGGTAACAAAGGCACCAGTGTGGCTCCTATTCCATGTTGGTCCCCTGAGGAGCTTCATCTAATGAGCTGCATACAGTATCCACAGAGAAGTTGGTGCTTTTACCTTGATTTGGGATTCCTCCTCTCTGCATCGACAGCATAGTCCTGAGGGCTACACTGACTATAGAAAAATTACCATTAATGCTACATAATATCAAAAATAAAACTTGTCATGAAGCATCTTCTTGGAGGTACGCATATGGAGTGAAATTAATTATGTGTTTGCTTGATTTAAGCATTTTATTTTTACTGCATGGTTATGTGGGGGTGTTTCAGTGATGAGTTGTAGTGAAGTGGAAACAATCTGCAGATGTGGGTAAGTTTTGAAGGTGTGGACAACAGCCTTGAGACACTATACTGTAAAATCAGTGAAGCATCCAGCTTTCTACTGTAGATTGTTGGAATGGTCAAGCTATGCTTCAGGTTGGGTAATTAAAGCACTTTCTTGATATACTCATTAAGAATATGTCAAGTATATCAAATTGCAGGGCTATGACAAGACAAAAACTTGCTATGTATGCCCACCATACTAAACTCCAGGCTACATGTTCATATACACTTCTACACAAAGACTCTCAGTGTGGTTGAAAAAAGCAAACTATTTTAAAACAGCGTTTCATAGCATCACATACAAATTTCATTGCAATCCACCTACAGCTTATAAGATTTATATATAGGATAACTGTGTGGAATTAATCGTGCATGTAGTTTTTACATATTTAACATGAGAAATTTTAAACAAATAAATGATATTAATAACTTGGTATCCTATCAAGATCAGTAAATATTGTCTTTTGTGATGCCCACATGACTGAGTGCTCTTTTGATCCCCCCCCCCATGCTGTGGTGAGATGCTCTTATCTCCACTGCACCATAACCTTCCCCAGAGTGGTCACCAACTAATATACTCACTTGGGTTTAGTCCAGGATAAAGACCTCTGCTCTCCAACTCTCTTGGTGACCATAGGTACACAAAAACAGAGCACTATCGCTCTGCCAGCTCAGCCAGTAAATGGGGAAGACCATTGTAGTGAAGCTTTTAGCCAGCTTCCTGGGGAGTCCTGTCGCCAATGACATTTCTAAATGGACAAACAGAGCAGTCAGGGAGACAGGGGCACTTACACTTCAATTCCTTTTTGTTACCTTTGGGTTTGTTTGTTAAATGCTTCTTTCTACACAGAAAGAAAATATGCATTATTTTTCTTCTGCTCGTCACCTCTTATATTTTTCTAAAATGGATTGCTAAAGGCTTGTTTTATTACATTTATTTTCTCAAATAGGCTACAACTGAATATTAATTCATTCAGTTACTGTGAAGGATAAATATGATAAACTATAACAACTGGATAGAATTGCCTAAACTGGAATGTTTAAGAATTTTATTGCACTGCTGCATCTTAATTTGTCCAAATCTTTCTTTCTCTTCCAAAACTGATTAAGAAACCATTTTAAAATTGATTAGATCAATAGAAATATATACCACTTAAAGGCTTTGTGGACACAGTACAAGTACATGATCAGCTGACAGAATCTGTATTTTAATTGGTCATCCATCCATCCATCCATACACCCATCTATCCATCCATCCATGCATCCATGCATGCATCCATTGATTATATGGCACGAGGCAGGCTACACACTGCGCAGGTCACCAGTCTATCCCAGAGCTAGTCAGATATCCATTAAGCACTATTGTAATATCATATTGTCAAATAAACACAATTAAACCTCAACATCTTGTAAGTGCAAAAAAAAAAAAAATAATTAAAAAAAAATCAGCATGATATAAAATTAAGTCATCAACTGCAGTACCAAACATGCAACTGGACCGCCTACAGTTGATCAGAGAATAATGTGTGTTGCAAGTAGTGACTACTTTAGAGTCTGTCTGCTTAAACTGAAGCAGAAGTGACAAGCAGGCTAAGCAGAGCTGTGGTAATCTCATGCCTTTCAAACTTAGAGTCAGTGAAGAGAGAGCTGTCAGTCATCTATCCTGCAGTCTACTTGATAACTTTGTCTAAATATTAATTTATGGGGATGCCTTACCAAAGCTAATGGAGAGTAATTGTTCACAACTGAATACAAAGTTCATTCATGGTACATCAAATATTACACTACATTACTAGTTTGGGCATCTACAGTGAAGAAAAGGCCTAAAGATCTGTGATTTGCTACTGTCTTATGTTCTGTCAACTTTATTATCTCGTACTGACCTTTGAATTAGTTCCCTATACTCTTTCATATATACCCACAAGACAAATAGCTGATATGTATGTACATATTTGTGTGCATTTGTATCAATTTCCCATGTACCTTTTAATGTGTTGCTGGTGTCTTTGGCCTGCTGCAGAGTATCTTTATATTGTGAGCCACATCTGCTTTGATGGCATCCTTTTGATTTTGGTGTTTATGATGTTCACCTTCCCTCTTATGCACTTCCTGTATCAATGGATAACAGGGAAAAATATTGGGACGATTATGGGAAGTGAACCAGCAAAGTAATAATCTCCTTATGAATAATACATTTACCTAATGGTCTGTAGGATGACTGTATATAACTGGAAACGTAAAGTGATGGAAACAGACAAAATGGGATTTACCTGAAAGCCTTTACATATACATCCTGCTACGTAAGAAGACATGAAGTGCAGGACTTCTGTTATCAGTCTTTTTGTGTGCATTTATTTCAGAAATGTTTCATGAATTGCAGCTCATACTATGATGTTTTGTCTCTATAACTAAAAAAAATATCTAGGATATGTAGTTTCTACATCTTGGTGCTAGGCACTTCCTGCTGATTACGACTTTTTTTTTTTTTAATGGCATCATCATTACCTACTAATCACTAGAGCTCATGTCGTTTAATTAGCATCTAACTGCAATGCTCCTTCAGATATTAAAACAAAGAATTGATGCCAGAGAAGAAGGTGAACCTGACATCTCAAACTGTCTGGCTGTTTGCCATGCTGATTGCTGAATAATGCACAGCCAAATCCTGGCTGTGTGCTAGAGAAGCACCAGACAGTAGCTTCACTAGCACACTCTGCTCTGAATAAAATATAGCTGCTCTCCTCTGCACTGAGTGTGAGTGGATTTTCAAAAGAAGAACATTCACTGAAATCACTTTTGGGACATTGTTTGTGTTTGTGACCAGCAAGAGACGACACACACACTTTTTTCCCCTCTTTTTTTTTTTTGTTTAGCATGGCGGAAATTCTATAGGCAGAATTCATGGTGATTGGCCTGAGTAGCCTTGCATGCATGACTGGCCCCAAAGACTTTTAGCTCCTGATTAATCTGACATGTCGAAAGACAGTGGTGTCAATGTTTGATTCTACTCCTGTTATCTGTAATGTAGCTAAAGCTCTCAATGGGCTGACAAGATTAGAATGCATTACTGTCAGAAAGCAGGGTGCCCTGGGGCTGCACCGAGCTCGTGGAGTGTTAATGACTCAGGCTATGCTTCACCAGTGCAGAGCATGTGCTGACAATCCACCTAGTCACTTGCATCCCAATCAGTTTGGTCTGTTGCAGAAACACAAAGAATGACAGCTTATTAAACCTGATTGATAGAATGCCATATTTGAAATATTGCTACTATTGACCATATTGAATTTGCTGTAACTTATGGCCCTGTTGATTGACCGTTGGCAATTTGAGACCTAAAACAGATATAAGGAAGGTTCCAAATACTGAGGATGTTTCCTAAACCTAGCCAGGTAAAATGATGGATGAATGAATAATATTAAATATAAGCAAATGAGAAAATATTTACATTGAATAATTAAGTAAGCTTATTTTCAGTATTTGCATAACCATTAGTTTGTTTTTCTGTTTGTTTTTGGTAGATTAATGGAACTATTGACAGGGTCACACTCACAGATTTTTCTTTTTTCTGAAAGTGATGTTATTTGTGCCTGTTATAATATTGATTGTTCCAATCCAAGCTTTCTAACTGCTTACATTACTACATGGTATATATTTACATTGTAATATTTTAGAGAAAAATCTTTTTAGAATCACAAAGCAGGATGCCATTTTTATATAAAACTTTTCTAATTTAGTTTAATTACCACTCTCCACCTTATGTCTATATACCTTTATTTGGTCAGGTAAATCTCCTTGCAGCAGTTTTTTTTTTTTTATCAAGTTGAGACTAAAGTGTGACTGCAGCTTAGAGGTCCTTGAGGATCATGAGATTGGGAATTGGATCATTCATGCTCAGGTCTCTAATAAGTGCCCTGGGGTAAATTAATAACCACTTAATAGGGACTGCTCTTTTAATAGGATGAGAAAAAAATTATGTTACCCCTAAGCATGATGGGGAAAGATCTCGACAATCTCACATAATGTATGTCTTCTCAAAAATGTCAGCCCTCTAACTTTAGAGCTTGATAATTCGATTCCCACTTTTCTCTACTGGCTTGTGTAGACACAAGGCACTGGATTTTAAAAGGTCCCTACTGCACCCTCCTGTGTATGAGAAATCCAATACTGGAGACTTTACTTAGGGGTGGGTCAATAAAAACACTTATACATGAAACTCCTTTTTTGCTAGCTTTGCTACAACTTCAGCAAGGAGTCATCTATATGTCTCCACTGGACTTGATTGTTTAGATGGATCTGATATACTTGCAGCTTAAAAAAAAAGTGTATGTGTGCATCATAAGCACACAGATGTTCAATTCACTAGTATATTCTCTGAAATGTAACCTCATTAAGTTATCTGTGGCTTCTTTGGGTGACCCAAATTAGGCTGCCAGTTATGGTGTGTGGGACAGAACACTACCACGTCTCCATGACCAGCATTAGGGAAACACTGGAGCTTAATTATGGCATTTATGAACTCAGGTTATGTTAAATTTAAATCAAAGCTCTCTGAACTCTGAAACTTTCATTTAAACACCCATACACAAATTACATAGGGGTATAACTGTGGTAGAAGATATTTTGTTATTATATTGTTAAAATAAAATCAAACAAATCCAGAGTAAATGTATTTATAGTGTAATTATTCTATGGTAAATGTTAGGTTACGCTGAGTCTCCAAAACAACTTGGGGAGGTTTAAAGAACTAAAATAATAGTTTGACAAGGTTGAATGACTTTTGTCAACACACCCTCCCCTCTACAAGAACTCTATCTATCTATCTATCTAGATACTATAGCAATCGGCTGCAAAATAAACCACTTTGAGCTCTCATTCCTCCCAACATCTATTGCACTGTTAAATAAGGACTCAGCTCAGTTTACACGATCTGGAGCCACTTGAATATTTGCCAAAGCTGTATTTGAGAAATTATCTTGTATTATTTTCTGATTTTTATTATGTGGGTGAAGCTATGTATACCACTGTCCAAGACAAATTTCCCATGTGTGACAATAAAGTTTATTCTTATCTCACTTTCAAGGTTTCATTTCCATACACACCACATTCTATTTCCCTGTGCAATCTGTAATAAAAATATAAATAAAAAAAATAAAAGCTTCCCCATATAGGATTTACGTACTATTATTTTTACATTTCTAAAGTTCTCTGTGCAATAATCTTGTCAAAATGGTATATATTGATACGATTAAGGGAAATTATATTTCTTTCTCTCTCATTCTTTCTTTCTGTCTCTCTGATGATGTCCTCCTTTCCCTTCTTTCAGCATCCCTTGCCATTACCACAGTCCTGTTCTCAGATGAGTGCTGAAACAGTAATGAAGTAGAGCTCAGAGAGCTTTTCTCTGGGAAAACACTTTTGGGATGTGCTCACCTAGAAAAGAACAAACTTTTTTGATTTGTCAAAAAAAGAAAAAGAAAAATAATAATAATACAGGTAAAACTGAAATATTCCCAGGATACTTGCTTCTTTGATTGTGAGGTGCAGCAGACCCTCCACTGGTGAGGGCAGCCTGGCTCCTTCATTTAGATCCAACCAAAGTTTCCAGTCATAAATCCACCATGGATGCTATGTAAACTCTGGATTAGCTTACATAGAATCTTACTAAACTTTTCAACAACTTTAAAGTTAACTGCAATTTTTCCATCGTAAACTGGCTGAAAAAAGGCAATTTTTATTTCATATTTTGGAGTAACTGTATTCACTAGCTAGCCAACTGTGGGAGAGACTACTACCCTCTTCTGGACAGATCTTGGATGTTGTACTGGAATTTGATAGAGCCACTCTCACAGTTTGAGGGTCACTGCCCTGAGTGTCCTAATTACCACGGAGACCACCATTACCTTCACCTTCCACATCCTCTTTAACTCTTCTCTCAGCCCTTGGTATTTATCGAGCTTCCCCTGTTCCTTCTTCCTAAAGTTGCTATCACTTGGTATTGCTACATCTATCACTACGGCCTTCTTCCTCTGCCTGTTCATCACTACTATGTCTGGTTAGTTAGCCATCACTAGTTTGTCCATTTGTCCCAATGTGGAAGTCCCACAGGATCTTAGCATTCTGATCTTGGGATTCCTAGGCCACACTCAGCACAGATGTCCCTGTATACTTTATTACGCCGTTCCATGTATGCTGTGCCTGCTAGCATCGTGTACCCTGCTGTTATGTGCTGGATTGTTTCAGGGGTATCTCTGCACAGTCTGCACCTGGGTCTTGCCTGGTGTAATGGACTCCAGCCTCTATCGATCTTGATTGATCTTGATCCATGATAAGTGCCTATGTGCTAGTTTTTAGTCTAGCTTTGTCCAGCCATTGGTAGTATTTTTCGATATCAGCCACATCTTCTATCTACCAGTGGTGCATGCAGTGCAGGGGTCTGTCCTTCCATGATGGTTCCTGTTCCTGCTGCCAGGTGCACATGGAGTGCAATTAGCTTCTTTAGCCAGTAGGTGTGAATCATGTGCTGTCCAAATTTTGAATCTTTAGTGGGGGGTTTTTCTAGCCTTTTTTTGAATTTTATGTAACTATAAATAATTCTGTGTTTACCTTTGTTATTCAGAATCTATAAATCGCAGATTAAATTTTAGACGGATAATTCTACACATATTCTGCACCTGTGTGCGGTTGTGCAGTTTTAAAGGTTTATGCAACAATTCTTGACACACAGTGCGTAACGCTCAGCATTAAACTGGCATAGCCTCAATGTGCAATAATTCATGGCCTCCCACTGCATATGCTTCCAGTGTCAGAATCATCCTAAAAATGCAGTCAGCCTGAGGAAGCAGTATATAATATTAAATGCTGAATGGGACCGGGAAAACCCTGTTGCTTTTTAGGTCCTGCAAACTCACCTTGAAGCAGGAGGAAATACACTCACTGCTGAACTCTGGTGGACAATATGGCAATGGGGCAACAGGTGATATGACGCTTAGGGAAAAACACAGAGATGACTGTGGAGTGGCAGAAAGAAGGAAAAAAGAAATTATTCAAGGTTAGACAGGTCAACAGGAATGCGTGTAGAGACTTTAAATAGCTTATTAGAAAATATACGGTATGTCTAGGCTCTGAGATTTATGGACTATATTGGGCAGAAAAAAAAATGAGGCAGAATTGTTTATAGTTGCTAATGTAACCCTGGGCAGTTTTGACATGCATGCACAGCCATACTGTGCAATATATGACAATTCAACTCAATTCAGTCCAGTTTTATTTATACAGTACCGAATCACGACCGCCTCGAGGCGCTTTGGCACTGTAAAGTTTACTGGATCCTATTCAGGGAGGTTGCTATGGTCTGCTCTAAAATCTGCTAGCCACTGAGCAACATTTAATAGGTTGTTGAAATGTGATGCCAGGTTCAGCTGTTAAACATATCTGTTAGGTCATGTGGGACAACTGCTTCACTGTAATACACCGAATACAAGTGCCATTCTTTGTACTTTTGTTAACATTAAAAGGTTCAGGGTTAATTTACATTAGTGTTGAATTGCTTTTATCTGATACCACCAGCAAAAGAAAAAAAGGAAAAGTCAGTTGCATATTATAATCAGATGTAGGCAGGTCTCATTGTTGCTTTTAGCTTTTAGCTTGCATTTACCTTGAGTATTTACATTAGTTTTATCTCGTGTGTTTTGTTGATATACCACATGAATTGCATGATACATAGCCCAATTCTGTTGCACTATTTACCTGTGCAACATATGCAACAATGCATGGTCAACAAAGACAGGGTCGAGGAGAGGGCAAATCATGTAGCAATATCTAAAGTAGAAGTTAAGCAGATCTTTTCAGGTATAACTTTTGAATTATATTGTGAAATATGATAAACTTGTCCCAGTGACTAACATGGACCGCCAGCAGTTTGAGTTTATATCATCTGAACCCTGCTAAATTATTACTAATATATTCCCTTTCTGTCTATTTAAAGCCTGAGAATATTGGTTTCTGTGGACTGTATGTGCCTAAATTTAGAGGTTGAGATTTTATACATTTAATCATATTTAATACTGCTCAATCATTGCTTGCTATTTCCTCCTGTTATTACTGTTAGCTGAGATTTCCTGATCTATCACAACTACTATCTTTTACTCCTTGTCAATCACCGCAATGTCTGGTTGGTTAGCCAGCAGATGCTTGTCTGCTTGGAGTCCGCCTGGATGTTAGCTCTGCTGTTCTCAACCACTTTTAGGGGTTTGTCCTCTTGGGACTTGGGGGAGTTCTCATCCATACTCAGCATATATGTTTCTGCATACTGTACTACACAAGCCACTTGGTTATGCCTCTCAGGAATATCTTTGCATAGCTTGCATCTTAGAGCCTGTCTGCTGTGGTAGACACTTACCTACAGTGGACAGGCATTCCTTTCTATTAATATGAAACTATCTGAACATGTTGGCTTAATATCTAAAAGAGCCTGGTCACTTTTCTGTAAAAAGTCTCAATAGCAGTCCTAATAGGTTCAAACCAGTAAGATTTACATATCACTTTCGACAAGGAGCAAGCCTGAACTGGTGAGTTTGATCGGTTAGATGATGTCACTTTCACTTCTAGGATAAAGCTTGATGTGAAGGTGGTGGCTGATGGTCACTCCACCTGTCAGCTTTTATCTATACCGACTCTTTGTAATAAGGGGTTGTAGGTCTAGCAGAACCGAGCATCATGGTGGTATATATGGCACTTGATGTATAATGACTTTAGATTTGCTTTTGTTTTTTCCACAGTTACATTGAGGTATGTTTTACATTATCAGTCTTTAAAAATTTAATAAATCAAGAGTTAAAAACTTGTAACATTTCATGAGCAGCAGATCCTCTGTGGACTTCTATTTATAGGAGACCTTCAGTGTTGAATATGCCATCTTGAAGGTAAAAATTCTAAGAGGTACAGGTAGAGAAAATCTCATTTACTAATACAACATGTTACAGCAGTGTGTTGGTCATATAAAAAAGTTATTTAATCAAAAAAAGAAAAGTTCTCCACCCTGAAAACTGTTGATTTTTCCTTTTGGCATAGCAAAATGCTGCGTGTACAGTCCACTGATGAGAGGAGGATGGGACAGAGCCTGGGGGATAGCTTAATGAGAACAGAAAAGGGACAAAGAGAGAATATGCATGGGTGCTTGTGTTTGTGTGACAGAAGATGGTTGTCAGTGTGAGAAGACAGCTGCTAATACACACACAGAAGTGTACCAGATGAAGGTGACATTTGCCCTGCAGGACATCAACAGGTGTTTATAGAATGGATATGAGAGTATTTCTTAATCCTCTTGAGAGATGTGAGCTAAAATGCAGGTGCTCCATTACTGCGTTTGTCCAGTGTGAGCAAAAATATCAATTGAGACTGCTCGGAAAGGCAAAATTTGGACATGAACTTCATAATTGCTGTTTTATTGATATGGACATTTATTCATTCATTCATTCATTCATTCATTATTTATTTACCACAGTAGAGCCTTTAGTGCATTGGAATTGGCACTCTGTCATCTTGATAGACAGCAGCAGCATCTGATGTGATCATGAACTGTTCTCTTCAGACTCTGTTTGCTTCTCTCTGAAAACAGAGTGGAGCATCACACTGAGCAAACAGCAGCAGCAGCAGCTTCTTTAGGCACTGCAGTCTGCAGGTGAGACAGCAGAGGCCAAACAGTTTGAGGAAGGCGTTTGACAGAGGGGAAGGCCAAGCTTTCTAAAACGATCATTGATGTACACTTAAAGGGGATGATGGAAAGTGGGAGACTTCTGGTGACTTTTATTCAGCGAAAGATAATTCATGAGAATGACTGAAAACTTTAATAACCATTTCTTAGTGTTTTGCTGCTCATAAGTCTTAGGACTGTAGTGTAGGAAACACCATAAACCAATTTATACATGCCTCATTCACACCCATTCATACAAGCACTTCAGTATCTAACCCAAGGATACTTTGGCATGCAGCCTGGAGCAGGGATTGAACCGCCAACCTTCTGATTAGGTAGATGAACTGCTCTACCTCCTAAGCTACAGTCACGTTACACACTCACATGACACGCATAATGTTATTTTGAAAAGTGGTCTGTAGTATGTCTCGGTATCAGGTTGCATTGTCTCCTGCCACCTGTAGGGACGCTCATTTTAGAAACGCTCACATGGGTCGTATAGGAAAAAAGGACTGATATTGCCTTCTGGATTGGAGGATATGTTGCAAATTATGGTCCTATGCACAACCCTAATGTTATCAACATCAATTCTTGAGATATTGCACTAACTGGCTAACCATTATACAAACACCACACCACTGAATTATGCTGGAAGGGCAGATGGACAGTCTTTACACAGTCTGACAGTAAGCTGGCCATGGTACACACAATGAGACAGGAATGTCATTTACATGCAGATCTAATGCCCTAGTGCTGCCTGTGACTGCATATGATGTGATGAAAAAGGCATTTAAAGCTGAATGCTTCAAGTCAGTGCCTCAGGATTATTGCATAAGATCCTTTTTGCAGCGGCTAAGTGTTGTATCTGGCAACAATGTTGAGGGAATCACAGCTAACCACATGCTTCTCTCTAACAAAGGATTAATATGACACACAGTAATGCTTCTGTGTCCTGCAGAAGTTTCAGTTTATTTATCCTGAATCTTTAATCAAATAGTGACAAAAGCTTATTTGAAGTAAACTGTAACAAATTGCTTGGCGTTATATTGTTGTGTATTGCACTGAGACAGTGCTGAATTGAATCATATCAAACTAGGTGCCTCAAATATATTAGGTGCTCTGTATTATGGAGTGTGCATTAGGTTGTGTATTGAATCTGTCACAGAAGAGGGGTACATATTGCCAGGAGGGAATTAGCTTGTTGTCCAGAATCTCATCCTGACATCTGAATGCTGCTGATGAAGATGAAAATGTTTCCAGTAGCTTTTTTCCTACAGAATAGCTCGCAAATTAGCTTCTTCATCACCAGAAAAGAGAGTCAGACTCAAACTATAAATGGGTGCATTTATCCAGCGCTTCACTTACCTTGAACATTATTATCAAAATCCCAATAAATTACTGTAATTTTCTTTTACGCTATGACTCATGGATGAGCTACAAAGTGAGGAGATTGCCTTTGATGTCTGGTCTAACTCCAGCTGTCTCAGCGAGTTTGTACAACATTCAAATGTTACACTATCTTGTTTTAATGTGTTTACAGACTGCACTGAATCCAAGATACAATGGTAACTTGGAAGTGAAGTGACTCATGTATAATATGTCAGATATACACGTGGGAATGCTGCCTTTCTTTAAAAAAAAAAAAGGAGGTTTTTATCAGCATGTCTCACATTTATTTAAGGATGTATTGTAAAATTAGAGGAGCTAAACTTTTATTATGAATCGACATTATAAAATATATACTTACAGGATGTGCTAAACCCATGACATTGTGTTAGGGAAATTGAGCTGTGTTTGATGTCAAAAACAGCACAATAACTGAGGCATGTGCTGCACTGCAGTGACTGTAATCTGCATAGGGGTGTATTTATCAGTTTCATTTGTTAGACTAATCTGTAGGACCTGCTTTTTTTCTTTTTTGGACATGTGTATAGCATTGTTTGCTGCTATTATAACAACACCATGGCAACATACCATGGTGGGTAAAACTGCCCTTGACATATTGTGTGTTGAAGGACAGTCACACCATTGATCTTCGTTATAGGGGCCACCACAGAGAAACAACTGCAAGACTCTTCTAATTTCAGATACTTTCTTTACCTTCTATATTTTCCCATCCTCCATGCCTGCCTCCTCTTTTTACCTCTTCAGGTGTCAGCTTTACCATGCAGTGAGATTCTTTCTTTTGCCCACTGGCATAATGAATCACATGGCATGGCACTAGTTGGTGGGGTCTTGTCTCCTCTCAGCTGCCTGAGGAGCCATGTCAGATTGATGTACTAGTCACCTAGAGACTCCCTCGCATTGTGATTAGAGCAGCCAACCGTCCACCTCGACTATGGAGGGGCTCTCCACAGGATGGTTGTGCATTCCTTCTCGTGCACACACATGCACACAAGTGGATGCAGACTTAAATAGCAAAGGTGATGCAGAAGTCACACGAGCTTTGTCACAGGACTTCAGTATGTTTGTGCCCCCAGCTATGTTTCCTGATGTTAAGCCACTCATTAAGCGTAGACCCATTCCCCTTGAACACAGCATGCTCCAAGCCATATTTTTTAATTAGTTTATTTAGCCTTCCTTATGACTCAAGGATGAGGCTGGGCCTCCTCTAGCACTTGGCTATTCTTTTACTTAACTCTACAGGGGATGGTGGTCTGGCAGGATTTCAGATGACAAGTGTACTAAAGACAAAGGTGACTCAGCGATTCAGACATACAGTAGTGTCGGTGGTGAGGCTGAAATGATACGGTTGCTGTGTAGCTGGACTGAGACCAAAACAGAGATGATGACATGGATAAATAGCAAACTAATTACACATTTAATAATTTATTTCTATTTGAAAAAGACAAATCAGGCTTGAGTGCTCAGTATCTGTGCCAAAGCCTTATTTTAATGATAGTGTACGTAGTATTTCCTCCTGACATTTTATACTTCTGTGTGTAATTCATTGTGAATCATTTCTTTTCAGTGTAATATTACAGTTCTTTAAGAGCTTTTGTCTGTTTTTCAATGGGTTTAAGTTTGTCATTTCCTAAGGTCATGTTTGCATGTAAATGACATAACACAACAAAGAATACTCAGCACTGTTAATTGGTTAGCAGCCCAGACAGCATCGATGTCACACATTATATGAAAGGTTTTTTTTTTTCTTTTTCTTATTTTTTTTCAGTACACAGTGTGGTCTCACTCTCAACTCATCACATGCTTGTTCAAGACCTGTTAGCATCACATGGTACTCTTTTGAATCAGCAAGATTTTTGGTATTCTAGTACACTTTATTAGAAGACCCTCGCCATCAAAGATAGATGCCACAAGACTATAGCCAGATGTTCTCTGCTGCTGCTGTTGTACAATGTCTGAAGGCAAGAAAAAGTTATTGCAGGGAGAACTTTGGCTTCTAATTTGTAGTCAAAGTCATCAAGGGACGTAATTTAACCCACACTATGCTGGACCTTACTGAGTAGTTCTGGCGTTTGAACCTTACCAAACAGCAGCTGCAATTTTTTTGTTCAAAGCTGGGAGTGACAATATCTTCCAATCAAAAAATAAATAAATAAAACAAAACAAACAAAAAATTGTGTTCATATTCAGTATTTCTCACTAAAATTCATATTTTGTCACCTTGGGGTCTAATGTACGAAAGCTTTTTTATTCCCATGCAGCCTTTCCACAACACATTTTAATATATTTCTTTAAACTAAAATTGTTTACGTGTTTTTTTTTAGCTTGCAGTCTCATTTATCCCTTTTCTTGCTGGGCTGTCTTTCTTCTGTTCTGACTGACAGCACAATAACACACTGTATTTCTGTATTATCATTCACACCCTTGAGTCTGCGGGGGTGATAAAAAAAAAATTTAAAAAAAGAACTGCTGCATGCATAGCGGTGGTCAAAAACTTCAGTGTTCTTTTAATAATAAATTATGATTTGTTCGTTTTGTGTTTCCACGGCCATTATGTCATTGAAGACTTTCTATGGGAAATCAAGGGCTTCCATTACAAGTGACCAGTCACAGCCTGTATGGTGTAAACTGTGCACTCTGTGAGAAAAGCAGCTGTTGGATTTGGAAAAGCAAACAGCTGAAATGAATGAATCTCACGTGCATACACCATCACAAAAAGGCTGAGAAATGAAAATTTAAACTGTAAATACAGTGATGCAGTTAGCCTTATCAATGCAAAGCAATACTTAAACATGCACATACAGTAAAATTTGCATTAGCTAAGTTTCAAGAAAGCAACTTTCTATTTGAAGACACTTTAATGCAGATCTGCAAAAGCAATGCAGTACTCTATGGTAATTACAGTAATTACCTTACTGTATGCAAGGTAATTATAATTTATCAATTTGATGTTATATGTAAGTTTTATACATCTTTAGAAATAATAGTTTTAGGATGCTATTTCTGAGAGTTTGTTGCTTGTAGCTGATGAAGCAAATGAATGAAAATGTTAGCCATGCAAGATGTCTAGCAGAGTTTCTGGTTGTTGTAGTACTTTATTTGGTTTTGATAGACATTAAGGAACAGGCCAGCCAAGAGGCTGCTCTGGGTGAATAGGTGTGTGTAGTCCCCCTCCTTTCTCCTCCTGTCAGCAACACGCTGAGACGGCACTTTCCCCACAGACAGAGGGATTGAAGGGATACAAAGTGCAAATCAGCTCCCTATCTCAGCTGGCAAGGGTTCATCTATCTGTCCATCACTCTAGTCTACAAGCGATCTGCCTCTATTTATTCATAAATCCCTCTCACTCTTTATTCATTGCAGCCATTTTGTTTCACAAGGTCTTTGCCGAGGCTCAGACGTGCTGGCACACACACACATACGTACGCACCTTTTAAGCGTCAGTATAGGATTGCATCTCAGCCGAGGCATTTGCTGAAATTACTCACTGTGCTAAGTAAAGGATGTGATGCAGACTGATGATATGAGAGGAAATAGGGAAATAAATACCAAAAAGGAATCTCCTCGAGTCTTACCGGTGTTAAAGTGCTCCATATCATTATTCAGCAGAGAGTAAAAACAGCATGCCAATTTAAAAGCCCTGTTTATGGACTTCCATCAATTTTATGGCTGCATTTACTATCTGCAATTGAGGTCTGTGACAAGCTGTAAGAGAGCATGACCAGACATAGGACTGTGGGGAGCTGTCCTCTTTCTGATTCAAAATAGGGACTGTAAAAACTAATAGACTGTACACAGCTATACAAGAAAGTACATTTGATTTTTGATTTTTTTTTGCAAATGTATATTGTCATATTTGGGTGTTCGTTTTTTAAAACTCTGTTTCTATGTGTCTCTCAGTAAAGTGTTTTTTTAGTTTACAGGTACATTTTCTGTATAAATACAGTGGCAGTATTTCACTTGGATGAGATGTCACATTGTGTGATGTACAAGTATTAGATTAGCCACTGGTTGCAAGGCATGGCACATTTCTTTTACACTTGAATTTTACCCTGTCAGCAACCTTTTGATATCACAGCTGTTTGTTTTAGCCACGAGAAGGATCTTTGGCCTTGTACGACACGGGGGAGTATTTTCTCAGCCATCACTGGCCTCGGCTGGTCATGTCAGCACAATATTTGGTATGGAATACTCTGTGAACTATAACACTCAACCAGTTGAATGGCTGCTTTTTGTCTCTTTGCAGTTTGCGTTTTTCCTTGTACCCATTCTCGTTCCCTCTGTCTCCCTTCATCTATTCTGTTTGTATAGCTGCCAGCCTGCCCTCTTTCTCTCAGTCCCTTTCACTGCACTGACAGTAAGCTGTAGTCTGCGTGGCTGCTGGGATGGCCTGCATGCTAAGCTAGGAGGGAATGGAGAGAGCTGAGGCCAAGGCTAACTCAGATGACCTTGTGACTGGAGGCGCAGTCAGCTTTCACATAGCTGGAGAAAGACTAGAAAGATAGAAACATTCATCACATTTTTATAAGCCCCTGGGAGTATTGCCAGTTACATTATACTGACCAATAAGCACTGACTTTTAAAGACTTTTGTCATGAGGCACCACTGTACCTCATTTTCAGTATTTTGCATTATTCTGTGCTGACTTTTCCTCCACTCTCCTTGATCTCTTATTCTTCACACTAGTGGCTGAGCCTCTGCTGTGAGTAATAACGTTCCTCCCCCTGGCACAACATCACAGAGTCGATCTCTTTTGGAGGATCTGGGGAAAAGCTTGTGCACCCACTACCTTGTATGAGAACATTTTTCTCTGAAAAACATGAATCTGCACTGTAATTGGCCACCACTGCCACAGCAGCTCATGTTTTATGAGCAGGCCTACGATAGAAAGATTGACTTGGTAAACCCGCTTCACATACAGTGGTGTGATCTAATGACATGGCTGTGTAAATAAGCACACAGGAGGCACACAGCAAGGACCACCTTGTACTCAGCAGGGAAAGATTCATAATCTCCTGGGAAACTTTGTAACATATTATAATCTCATGTAATAAAAGTCTTAGTACTTATTTTCTTAGCAGTAGTCTACCCAGAAATTGTATTCATTGTTCTGCATATAATATATACACAGTGCAGGGTATAATGCTTAAAGTATATGTTTATGTGAGCATCCATCTTGGCCAACACAGATCAGCAGCTGCTTCATTTCTAGGCTAGATTGGTCAGCTTGTTGGTCCAGACTGAAATGTCTGCAACTCCTCTGAGGTTGAGGTCTGAAAGTTTTCATGCTCTTTATCACAAGTTTTTTTGAAGTTTGTTGAAGTGTGAATTCTTGTTCATTATTAATTGTTCTCTGGTTGGCCCTTAGTTTTATGTAGGTTTTGATTTATTCCTGAGTATTATGAGCCTTTAGTTCTTGTTATATTTTAGTCCAAGTTACTGTTTGTATTTTTGGGGTATTATTGGTTCCCTCTGTGATTCCCTCCATCTCATCCTCCTGTCCCTCCCTCTGTTAAGTTCTCACAAACTCATGTTCTGTGGGTTTGTTTTAGTATTGCTGGTATTCATTTCCTGTTTTACTTTGGTAGTCTTTTGTGTTACTGCCCCTCCTGTCTCATTGTCGTCACCTGTGGCACACCAAAGTTTTTGAAACACCTGACTCGAAATTTGTGAATTATAACCTGAAACCTAAAATTTTGACTTAGCACTGTCTGGCAAAAAATATATATTATTTTGCATTTGGGTCTTTATCCTGGAAAGCGTGACAACTGTAGGTTAGAGTTTTGATTTATCCAGCTAATAGATACCTTTGCATCAAAGTATGCTGTATGGGTACTAATAGTGCCCAGATAATATAAGAGACTCTTCTTGTTTTTACGTTGTGGGGGTTCTTGAGGCTTGTACTGCAAAGTGAGATTAATGGGTTTGCAAGCTACTGTATGTCAAACTTTCATTTTCACTGATTCCATTATTTACAACAGGTTTTAAGTGCAATATAGATTCTCTGATGTAGGAATATGCTTTATATGCACAAGTTATTAAGCCATACTTTGCTAAAGGTACTGGAATTTACATGCATTTAGCTGCTGATGCTGATTTTTAATTTAACAAGGTAATGCATTAATGAAGACCTGCAAATATTTTCATAGCAATATTGCAAAAGGCCTTTATGACAGCAGATATTTTCGCTTATCACAGTTTAAAAAAAAAGTGACAAACATATATGTAAATGATAACATAAAAAGCAGTTATATTCCATTTTAGATGAGCAAATTTCCCATTTTGTACATGACTCATTGACTCATGGCTGAGACCGGACAGACAGGTAAACATGTCGGGAGTGCCTGTCTCAGTCACTCAGAGAATTCTATGTAGCTATTAATGTTGTTATAGGTTTTATCAATTGTCTGATTATTGTATTGTCACAATGTAATACAATGTTCTATAAACCTGAGACTTTTACTGTTATTGAATTATTTGGCATCAGAAATATCAGTTTATAAGTGATGGCAATTTATTTTGAAATTCAGTTTTTGGGAGAAGATGTGTTGTTTCATTTTCAATGCAAAGTTTATAGCAAGAATATGAGCATGGACCTCCTGGAGTCTTGACACTGATGCTGATAGAGAAAAATGCTGAAGACATGCCTTGGACATCCCAGATGAATTAGAGATGGGAAGTTGGAGGGATTGTTACTCAAAAAAGTGTTGTAATACACATTACTCTTAAAATAATGTGTTTTACTCCCAATAGACATTAATTCATTACAGTACCTGTTGTCTTACTCTGCATTATGACTTGTGCAGCTGCCACTTAACAATGTAACATTAAAACTTATGCCCATAAATCCCTGCACTAACAAGGAGATACAGAACATTTCTTTTACTATCACTTTAAAGTTTGACCACAAAGCTGACAGCAGAGTTTGAAAAAATAAACATAGAAATGTATGATCCTTCAGGCATGTTCTTCTCTTTTTTTGTTACCTGTTGAAAATGAATCCATTGGGATCAGCTTACATGCTGCTTGAGCATCACTCTCAGCTTTGTATTGGTGTCATCCATGTGTAAGACATAGCAAGCATGTTGCCTATACAGTTGTTTGTATAGAGCTTTGATGTCCCTTTTGTGTAATAAACCAGAAGTAATATGCAATTTTTGCTCTGTCCCCT
Source organism: Pterophyllum scalare (assembly GCA_024447675.2). Lineage (NCBI taxonomy): Eukaryota > Metazoa > Chordata > Actinopteri > Cichliformes > Cichlidae > Pterophyllum > Pterophyllum scalare. Next base: position 11,531 of record JAMQGT020014591.1, on the reverse strand, counting down.
ATGTGAACCATGACTGCATGACTGCAGTTGTTCAGCAAGTGTGCATAAAATGCTGTGTTGGATTTTTTTTTTTTAATATCCACTCTTCATGCAGAATGTTGAAGTACCTCTGCAGTGCCTGTAGCACCAGTGTTTTACTGTATAAGTAATGTTAGTAATGCAATTGCCGAATTCAGCACAGCAATGCATTATATTATAATGTGATTGCAGTGTAACACATTCAAAAGTAGCATGTTACACCCAAGACTGTGCAGAAGAGAAAATATGAAAGACAAAGGGACACATTACAGTGTGTTCCAAGAACATGGCTTAGACTGATTGACTCTGAGAATGCAATCATTGGACAAAAGTTGTGATGCTGGCATTTGGAATGAGGCAATTTTAACATAAGCAAGGAGAGCACATATTACCAATAAGAATGGAGGCTGAACTTCTTGAGACATTTTCCACAGCTGTAAGCACAAACAGACACAGGCTATTGTAAAGAGTAGGCTTGTAATGGCAAAGATATGTAAGATAAGCATCTGGGGGAGAAATAGTGAAATATTTATCAACCTAGTTTTTAACTTTGCATGTTTGATGCTGCTGAAAGGCATTAGCATCCTTCCGGTAGACCAGTAGCTGAGCTGACCGAGTCTTGCTCCATATTTCAGATATTGTCCTCCAGATATATTTGTCCACCGGCTGAAAGGAAGCAGGACAATTAAATTTACAGTAAGGAACGCACTATAAATCTTTCATAAGTGCTGAAATGCACTTTAAATTATCTGGGTCTCCTATAAAAGCCTTTTTTGACCCAATATCCATCACAAAGCCTCTCATGGCACTCTGTCTTAACAGATTGTTCAAGTAGACCTGTAAATGCTAATTTGGGTGAAAATGGTTTTCAGCCAGTTAGCAGTTCACTGGGGGCTTGTGCTTGGGCCTGTCCAAAATCTCCTCTTAAGTCACCAAACTAAATCAAAGAGTCTACTTTTGTGGTGGAATGAATCAAGATAATGGGAAATACAGATCCAGGCTGTCAACTCCGGGGGCCATTTTTATGGCTTAAGAACTATTAGACATTGGTTTGGTGTCACTCCTGCTTGACAGACTGCCACCCTGAGGTCACAGGAGAAGGACGATCTCAGCTTCCAAAAAAAGGATCTGCAGACAACAACAGGAGCAGAATTTCCACAAATGACTTATCGCCTCTAGCTTTGTATCCCCTGGCTCTCTAAATTTGTTGAAACTGCTCGGCTATTTTAATCTCCGTAAGCATTGTAGTAAATGAGGGCAGACGTCAGTGTGGATTGCCTCCGTAACAGCGCAGAGCTGATAGCTGCTGGTGTGGGTCATTTGGATGTGAAGTCATGCCCTTCATCATGCCTGAGTGCCAACCCATCATGCCCTCTGTGATTATTGCTCCTGCAGTTTGCCTGAGGTTCCTGAGGGGAGACAGTTGTCAACACTTTGCTTGTTTGTCATTGTCTATAAAACACTGTGTCTCAGTTCTGTGTGGATTCAGCCACATTGTTTGTTTGGCTCAGGTTCAATTAAAGTGGAGAAAGTTTTCTTTTCATGTCGAAAAGGTACTATTATAAGGTCTGAGCATTCATTGTGGGTGGAACAGACAGTTCTCTGTTTGAAAATGTAGAACAGCATTTAACCTTCGTAGGGTTTGACAGTGTGCTTCATTTTGCAAACAAAAGTAAACTTTGTGGTGATTAAAATGACAATTGACATTTTTATGATTCTGGGGTAAAAAAATCATGTGAAAGGCTGCTCATAGTGACAGCTAAAATTATTTGGTTTATTTTGATGTGATTTTGGCTTAGTTTTGTCTTTATTTAGTCCATCCATCCGATTGGGGGGGGGGTGAGAGTCGGGGGTTGCCGATCCCAGCTGTCACACGGTGAGAGGCAGGGTTCACCTTGGATCTGTAGCAAGGCTAACACATATAGACAGATTCACACTCACATTCACACCTATAGGCAATTTAGAATCACCAATTAACCTAGCCCCATCCATGTCTTTGGACTGTGGGAGAAAGCAGGAATACATGTAAACTCCACACAGTGAGGCACCAGGCTGGATTTGAACCCAGAACAATAACTGCTCATTACCAAAGCAAAAGACACACAAAGTTAGCAACAGCCTGGGAGTCCATTTTTAACATGTTTATCTCAACGCGAAGTCTACGGGTCTATAGACAATCTTTATAGCTTAAATATTCAGCTTATATTCATCAAACGAATGCAACACCAAATGATTGCTAATATTGCTTCTTGCTTCTACGTTCATCTTGCCGATGTGTAAACAGGTAATGAATGATGTGTTAACAATGATGTGTTAAGGTATTGCGTGCAGAGCTTGTTCTCTGTGGTTTTCAGTTTTAGCCACCCTATTGCATAATTATTTTTTCTGTATTTACATTTTGTCTGTTCTTCCACTGTTCTCTTAATTAAGGGCCAAAGCCAGAGCATGCATTTGAACCTGCACAGATTTTAATGACCGGGGCTGTGTCACATCCAAGCACCTTCTAATCCATCAGCAGCCTTGGTTGAGCACGGGCCCCGAAACTGCCAAACTCTTTTCTGATGATTGAGGTGTTAACTGTAAAAATTTGCAAATCACAAATCACAGGTGAAGTTTGAACTTTATCCTTTAAACCTTCTGTTTTTTCATCAGTACTGTAGAGTGAATGCACTACGGCATATGCACAGGTTCATTGACAGCTAAAGCCAGTAAATAATTACCTACATGGATTGATTACCATTGTATCCCATCAATCTCTGCCAGGTGCCCATTGAGAAGAAATCAATGCAGTATTCAACATGCATCACTCATATACTATAACTATCAACCAACTGAGTTAGAGGGGACAAAATAGCACATCTATCACCATGGAACTCTTGTGCCAGTTTCCTTGGTTTCTTTGTGCCTCTGTACTTATGTGTTTCATCCCCCCCCACCCCTAAATCTTTGGAGTATTACTTCACCCTGGGTTCCTTTCCCGGCTTGAGATTTTGTGAACCTTCCAAACTGGAAGCAGTTTAGATTTGCAGTCCAGTGAGACAGCGCCAGGCAGCTTCCAGAGGTTAATGCGGTGTGCTGGCTGTGAGTGCATAGCATCGGTATGGCTGAGTGAACATCACGTTAAAGCACAGTGATGCTAAACTCTGCCTCTCCGATGCACAGCACAGACCACAAATTGGCCTTCTCGCATGAGAACACAAAGGAGAATACAATTGTAAGTAAACAATGCAAAAGACAGATGAGGAGATAAGCTATTATTGTTGTGGTCCTCAGAATCACCTCCAAGCCCTGCGCCTGTAATACCTGAGCAAAGTGAACTCATTTCTTCTTCAAGGGTAGTAAAGAGATAGAGAGTAGCTGGGCGGTTAAACGTCAGAGGGTGGTGGGTGTTAGCTGGCAGAAAATGGAAGCCTTCGTTTGATCCCTGTGGCTCAGCTCCATCTGGCTATGCACTGACCATGTTAGTGGACAACTGCCATTGCCTCATGGCAACACAACACTGGCTCATGTATTATAGAAAATAATGTCTTATCTTTTAGTGAATCAGCTCTGTCTTATTAGACACATTGTGTGTTAGCAAAACCAGGATAGACTGCCAGCAGGATATTAGCTGTTTAGCTCTACACACTCTAGAGCAAATTATGATTATTAAAAGCCAGAACACCATGGAGCTGAGTCACTGTGTTATGTATATAATCATTCCAGTGTTTGCAGATCAGAATGGTAAACCTTTGAATTATATTTCATAAGTCATTAGATATCAAGCATCAGTGTCAAAGTGTCGCTGTTACTGGTCAAAAGTGACCAATAACAGGACAGTAATGATATATAGGAGTATCAATCTAATCTAATTGCAGAGACATTATTAGGGAGAGACTTGAAGTCAGCTGGCGAATTCAGTGACAGCTAAGGTAGTGGTTGTCCTTTCCAGGCTCCAAGAGAACCAGTCAGGTGCTGAAGTGGGAATATACTGTCTGAGCCTGCAGTGTTTATGAGACATGCACAATAGAGATTCATCACAGTTTAACCCATGTGGTGGCCGGAATCCCTTGTTGTTGTTGTAAATATTTACGCAAATATATACGCAAAGGCAAGTATTTTTTTTTCTGGGTTTATTGTGTCCCGTTCCAATATAATTAAAACCTCATTTTGGGGCAAAGTCACCAAGTGGTTTTGTTGCTGTTGTTATTGTTTTTTACTAAGTATTTTAGTAAAAACTTTGATCTGTACCTCTGTACACAAAAACACTTTCCAGCCATTTTCTGTGCCCATGGCACACTGTTAACTTAGTTATTTTCCTCTGTAAACACATTCTTACCTAACTCACAGCTTCCCTATGATATTATTCAAATTAAGCTAAATTCTCACCTGATTTTTGTGTGTATTTGGAGAAGGCCATATGGTATCTTACCTAAATTCTTGAACAAAACTTCCACAGTTGCTAAAGATGTTAAGTGATCTTCTACGCTAGGGGTAAGCAACCTCCTGCATCCATCCTGTTACAAACGGTGACGTGCCACGCTGATAGCCTTAATGAGCAGTGCCGTGTGCTCCCAGCCATCCCATAATGAAATTTGCTCAAGGCGGAACAGACCGGAGAGCCTTGGCAGAACATTGGGGCATATGGCGGAAACAGCCGTGATTTCCATGGCAGGTGGCTGGATATTGCAGATAGGTAAAAGGCTCAGTCACCCAGAGCTATGGCCCTGATGAAGAGCCCTTGTGAAAGAATCTCCAGAAAGTAACACAAAATATAACCTTTTCACTGACGTTTCTGCCAGAGAACTGGCTTACATTTGTGAGTAAGCATCTAAGCATCATTGTGATACAGCGGGAAAGCTTGAATTATATCTTCTTTATCATTTGTGAGGAACATAGAATAGATTTCAGGAGCTTCATTCTTGCAATGAAACAGTGGGCCACAGTGACTGAGTTTAACGAAGAGCAAAGGAATAACATGGTTTAAAGTGAGGAACTAAAATGATTAAAAGTCTATACTGTCCCCTGCTTCTCTTTGTCTCATATGTATTTCTTGAAGAAGCATAATGCAACACATGCAATCTGGGGACCTTGTTAGGGGTGTTTCTCCACTCTCTAGAGCACACTACAGAGAAAGACAAAAAAGCATCCATGTTCTTTTAATTAATTTGTAAATTTCCAGGCTTTTATTGTGCAGTGCTGTAGAAATGGAGTCCTCTTGAGAAGCATCAGTGGAAGCATAGGATCACAAACACAAATGTGCACTTTTTTTTTTTTTTGTTCTTTTGTAGAATGTGAATTTTGCATACTGTATCTATGTCAGCCTTTGTGTATTTATTTGTTACAACAGAAGGAATAAAATGGAATTAGGCTATGTATGTTCAGAATTATTCCTTTGTTTTTACACTGCTGAAACAAGGAAATCCCATTAAGTCCCGAGTCTATTCCAGGATCGTACCATATTAGTTCAGAGCAGACAAGTAAACAGAGAATACATGTGCACAGACTGGAAACAGAATATTTCTGTAACTTACAGCAAATAATAGCTTTTTTTCTTGGATCAACGAAAGGTTTGGGAAACTCCGCCAAACATCCTCTCATTTTTTTCCACGATGAAGGACTTGGACAAATTATTTTTAAAGGTTAAAATGAACTACAAGTGTAACAACACAACAGAAATGTAATTGATTTCCTTAATCCTGCTTACACCTTATTCAGTATCAAGGCCACAAATAACTTGCAAGTAGTTTCAGCTATCCACACCACTTTTTGGGGAGTCAAAAATCTAAAGAAAAGCCTTTTAATTGATTGATCTGACACTATAATAAACTAAGGAATCTCAAAAAGAGTCTCTTCCAATGAGCTTTTATCTCTTTATCTGATTACTTTGATAAATTACTTTGAAATCAGTCTTTATGCTAACAAGCAAATTACTTCTTGTTAGACTAAATTGCTGCATGCTCAAGTCTCAATCAGATGTATTGAACCGTGGAACTAGAAACAAGCACTGACAGTTCACCTCAACCTTATTTGGACTGAGGTTCCTTAGATAGAGTTCAGGGACAGACACAGCAAGCAGCTGAGTCTATGAAGAATTGAAGAATGGTATATGTATGGATAAAGATGTTAAAAGTAGAGAAACAAAAGATGCACTTGAAATAGGAATCAAACCGATAAAACTACAAACTCCAATCTACTTCAGTCCAGGGGATAGGATAAATTGGACTCTGAAACATCATATCACTGTTGGATGAGTCACTCTGATGGATGTGAACCCCCCACTGATCAATTCATAGGACTGACAGGATTGACAGCGACCAGAGAAAAGAGCTGTAACACAGTCAATACTTCTCACGGTATTGCTGCATTGTGATGACTGCTCTCACCTATCACACACATTTATCCCTATGGTGTAGCTCTTGCAGTTTCTGACAGAATGCAAAACAGAATGTCTGTGCAGATGCAAGCTATGAAGCAGATCTATTTGTCACTGTTTTGAAGGCTTAGGGGGGCAAAATGCAGGATCATCTTTTTTTTTCCATCCCTCTTTCTTTGCTGTTTTCAATCCTGATAGAGGCTGATCTTTATCAAGCTGCCGTAGCCTTGACTCCTGTCACCGTAACTGGCTACATTCTCCCTCATCACTCAGGCCTGTTGACACCAGAGTGGCAGCTCGACTACCCATTATGAAATGACCTTGGTCTGGTGTCAGTAGGGCCATAGCGCTGCTGAAACAGTAACACCCCAAAGTGAGTAATTTTCTCTCCATAGGTCAGCAACTTTGCCGGTGGACAATCTCCCCCTGTAGATAAAGGTGGTGAGGGGGTCCTGCTGCTAGCAATTGTTAAGGTGATGGAAAGGGGGAGGAGGGTTGGCCATATAGGACAACCCTCTGCGAACAAACCTTACTGAGGACAGCGACGTCAATGTAATTAGAGCAATGGACTGATCTGATTAAGCTGACTGCAAAACTGAGGGATAGATTAACAATAGTACAACTGCATTTTGCTTTGCAATCCCTTACAGGGCTGTTTAATTAGTCTATATATTTATTTATCCTCTTACCAGCGTGGATTTCATTAAAGCCCCAAGAGTGCTATTTGATTTGATACTGAGCAGTAAAGAGGGACCATGATTCCCCATCACCTGCTAAGTGAAAACAATGTGTTTTAGCCTTTGTTTGTAGTGCAGCTTTAGTGGGGTGTTTTTAGCTTTAGAAGAGGTGCAGTGACAGTATGAATATTTCTCTGACATGCTCCTTTTTACCTATGCTTCATCTGCACTGTTATGGAGTGCTTAGCTCAGTACAAACACTCGTGCTTCTGGTTCTCCACTGCTAAGGGTACCTAAGTGTGATCTTACTCATAGCTGGGAGGCTCTGTGTGGGACACAAAGAAGAATGTATTGTCTTTCCTTGCACAAATAGCCCTCAATACAGTGCTGGCACTACAACAGGCAACTTGGGAGAGGATGTGTATGAAATGCATACAGCAGGTCCCGAGGAAAATTTGTCTGTGAATGTCTCACTGTGGCATCACACAGAGACCAGAGCCTATGAAGTATCTAAAGGATAATTTTGAGACAGTTGATACCCGGTATAGTGAGAGAGCAAATGTTTGGAAAGCCACTGCTTTATCTTTGTGTGACAACACTGGAAATCCCAAACAAGCAAAACTGGAAATGCTATAAATATAACAGCGGAAGTTGAAAATTGCCATTCTTTAGCCAACAAGAACAACCAGAACGCTGGTGCTGGTGACCTTGCCCAGCAGCTCGATGAGGTGATGCTGTGATCCTGTCAAGCTTCACTGTCCTGCAGCAATTTGTTCACTGGAGCACATTTTTAAACGGGCTATGATGCTGCTCAATGTGCTATGATATGTTCTTTCACCACAGGGAAGTTCGTGCACATAGGCTATTGGAAAGCCTCTGTTGTCTGACCATTAAAACTCAGATCACAAAGCACAATTAAAAAGAAAGAAAGCCCGTGCACGATACCCAATTGCAGGGAACTCTGTTCCCATTTTCTTGTCTGAGTAATAAAGAGTGGAGGTGATGTGCCGAGAAGATTTGGTTTAGATTCAGGATACATTTATCTCAAGTGCACCTCACTGCACCTGAAAAACTGGTCGTGACAGACAGGCCACTTCGCCAGTGTCAGACTATTGAAAGGCATGAATGAACAATCTGATTTCATTGTGCTGACTTTGGAACTGAGAGAACAAAAAAGTATACTGGGTGCTGCTGCAAGACACGATGCTACCACAGAGACACGCAGTTTCTTTAGATGCTGGATCTTTAGACAAAAATCCATATTTATATATTTTTCTTAACTTTTATACCCATCATGTACATCATTCAGTCAATCATTAAATGGTTTGGTTCCAGGAGTTGGTTGGTCGTAAAAGGCCGCTATGTTGAGTCTGATATGGTAAATTCTGTGCTTACATCCATAATTTTTGGAAACATTTGGGATAACTGGTGTTGTGTTTGGATCGCTTTTGTCATGCTCTCATCTCCTAGGAAATGAAGGTTATATCAGTGACCCAGATGATGACTTTCCAAATGATATAGTTTAATTGTCTTTGGCAGCTCATGAAATACACCACTGTTTCTGCCAACGCTGATTAAGTAGTTTTACTTTTGTTGGACGTCTAAGTGCAGCTGGCATACAGTAGGATGCATAAGGAGAAATACAGTTTTAGTAGAAAACTTCACATCGATCAACTCTGCATTTCCAGCAAGGAAAAAGTACTAGATTTTTTTTTTTTGCATTTTTTGCCCTACAGGGAATAAGAGAAACACTTTTGATAGGCAATCGCTAGCTTTCTATCGACTGCTTTAGACTACTCATAATTCTCCCAATATTTAATTAAATTTTTACTAGAAATGATTAGAACATCCAAATGACAGATAATAATAGTGTAATTCCTTCTTTGCACGATAAACATTCCATCCAAGGACATACTTAAGCTTTGTATCTTAATACTGAAGATGATATGTGCATTGTCTGGGAAATGAGGGAAGAGCAGTGAGGATAAGGATAAGAAAGTGCCTTTCCTGATGTGCCTGGGTGTCTGCTCACTATCAAGGATTCATGGTCTATCTGACAGAGAGTGGATCTCAGTGGTGAGAGCTGGGAAGACAAGAGTTGCTCTGTACAGAAATCATCCCGAGACACACTGGCAGTGTAATTAGCGCATGAATTATTTCTGTACAATGACATGCTTCAGCTCCTCTCGACTTTGCTCTTGTCTAAGGAATGCCTTCATGTATGTGGCCCAAATTAGACATCTGCCAAACACCAGTCCTTTACAGTCAGGCACTTCTTTTCCAGCTCTTGTAATCCAACGTGGACAGTAACCTCTGCGGCTCTCTCACAGTGTGCACTTTGGGTCTGTGCTGGCAACCTTGACAAGGTTACATTCAAACTGAGCAGCTTGTTAAAGCGCGTATGGTGAAGATTTATAGCTGCTAGCACATTTCAAATATTGCCCATTCAGACAGAAATCTGCCATCAAATGTTACTACACACCTGTCTGCATTTCATTGGTTTGCTAGTAAACATTCAGATATTATCATCAGGTATGACAAATTATTGCAGATGGGCTCATTACGTGTTTTAAAGGGGGGAAATGTTTTCACTCTTCTGGCCTGTAACTAAATATATGTATAGTTAAATGAAGTGCTAACTATACATTAATATCCAGATGCTTCTCCTTTAATGAGGATATTGATCCCCCATCTCTCCAAGGCTTACATTATTATCCTCTGGATTTACACTGTAGGAATGGATCGGCCTTTGTAGATTAGTATTCAGCACATTGCGCTCCTCCTTCACTGTAATGCTGTTGTGATTCTGTAATGGGCCGAAAGCAAATGAGAGCCTTGGAGCTAAAGTGTGCTGTTCTGTACGTGTGTTCATAGAGTGTTTGTTTGACTGAAGCATGGGTATTCATATTGCATTTGCCTGTCTGAGTGTTTTATTTTTTCTTTTTCCTCATTTTTTAATGTCCTGTTAGATTTAGTTGCCTCCTGCCATTTGAAACATTGGAAGCCTTCACCACTTGTAGCTTTTCCTTGCTCTATGCCTTGGATAAAAGACATGATTCTGTCCCATCAAGAGATTTTCTAGCTTGTCTCTCACCAGCACCATGGTCTTCAAGATGCAGCTTTTTTGGGGGGTGAGGTGTCTCTTAAGCTTATTCCATATAAATGCACTTGTTGACAGAATGCACCAAAACATGTATAGCAATAGTCCAACTGCCAACTATAAATGTCTTCCCATTTTTATCTCAGACATATATTATTATTATATGCGTAAGGGATCTACTTTGTCTTTCAACAAAGGATTTCCCTACTTTTCTTGAAAAAACAAATACCTTGAAAATCTTTTAGGGGATATGAATCCCATGCCCTTATACATCAGCATTTATGCTATTTTGTGCAGAAATCTGTGACATCATGATTCATGGGGACACAGCTTGTTCTGCATAATTGTTTTTTTTTTCCAGTGGAATATCTTAAAGGCATCATAAGAGAGGAAATTAGATGTTATTGTGGTCAATTTTAAATAAAAAAGAAATATTTTCTCAGACTTTCTCCGCCTGACTTTCTGCTGAGAGGAAATTGCAGTTTGTGATGTGGGAGTTGCAGGAGTCAGTGTTGTTATTAGAATTTAATCCAGTTTATGTGTCAAAGGTATTGAGGAGAAGACATTCTTTGGTGTGTCTTTCTGAGGTGTGCGTGTGCCTGTATCAGTTCCATTAGCTGGTGGATGTGTGTTTTCATGCCTGCAGGAATGCGTGTGCGTGTGCATCATCAAAGGTGCGATGCCAGGTGTGGATGAGACAGCTTTGTGTTCTCATAGGACCAGATACCAGAGGAGGGCTGCCTGTGCACCGGACTGACATACTGCCAATTAAAGTGAACAGACACTGACTTTGTGTGATTTGCCTGACACACTCTAAAATTGACAAATTTAAAAGATTTTACCAGCTAGTTTCTACCACACATACTATATAGCAGCATGAAGTCATATTCCCTTTTCATCTGCATCACATTTCATGCTTTATTAGAGAGCCGAGAAACATAGTAGCTGTAAAAAAAAAAAAAAAAAACAGGATGAAGTTTTGACCTTCATTCCAGCTTTATGCCAGCAGCTGCTGTGAACAAAGCTCTGTAAAGAGCATTCTAGCAAGATAATAGCTTTTGCTTTTGCTCCCCTCCTTGTATTAATGACCCATTAATCAAAATATACAATTTTACTTTGTACTTAAGAGAAGATAGATTCAGGGTGAGGTGAGCTTTACATCAATTGTATTAGGTTTGAAGTATATTGTTTATAATGGCATATATTTTATGGCATATATAAATATCACCCAATATGCAAACAACTAAAATAACAATGCAAGGTCAGCTTAAAGACACACTAAAGCTTTGTAATTTTGTATGGTTCAGTGGTTCTATCACTAGAATATTTTTTGTTATGTGTTTAGCAATACGTAACTGAACCAAGTAAGATGACATAACAT